>MU006801.1:0-128752 GCA_010093635.1 Massarina eburnea CBS 473.64 | reverse complement strand
GGACGACGAGGACGAATCCGTTGAGAAGCGCGACCCCCAGAGAAATTACAACCACAAGTTTGAGGACGACGAGGACGAATCCGTTGAGAAGCGCGGCCCTCAGAGGAACTACAACCACAAGTTCGAGGATGATGAGGTCGCCACTACTAACTGAGACAATTTGTTGATTCTCGTCAACTGACCAAGCGGCAACGGCAACATTTGACTGACATTACGCACGGGCAAGGGGCGCGCTAGGTGGAAATACTAGGGGGTTTCAGGTGCAGTCGCCTTCCTTCTCCTGCCGTGAGTGGCATAGAGTTGGTCATTCTTTAGGCAGTATAGATAGTAAGACCAAGTATCTTAAGAATCGACACTCTTTAGCTAGTGTAATTGATGGCATGAATGATGTTTCCCATATTTTAAGAACCCTTGATCAATTCCCTAAACTTGATAAATGGGCTTGAGCACTACAATCATCGCTTGCCACTCTTCTGTCTTTCTGTATCTTCCTTCTCTAGCTATGTCGACCTTGTAGGATCCAATATTTGACCCCGCTCAGCTGCAGTGAGTCAATGCCGTGTTGTGTGATACTCATACCCTGCGAATAACTCGCACATGATGATGCACGTCACTAGGGCCATTCCCAGCTTACCGCCTATGATATATATCCCCCACCCGCCCCTCTGCTCGTCACATCCTTCTGCATTCTCCCCCACAGTATGAAGTCCACCACACCTTTTACCATGCGCCAAACGCCTTTCTGCATCTTCGCAATCATCGGCACCATCTTTTCTCTCGCAACAATACTTTACCTCTTCCCTATTCCCAAACCTTCATTCTCGCATTTAATGTGTCACTGTTCCGCACCGTCTACCCTAACCCCTCCACCCCGCATACGCACAACATTCCAATCCATAACCGCGCTCGAAGACCTCAGCGAGGAGGCAGATACAAATTGGGCCAGCCTCGCAACGCCCAAGGGTGGTTTCTTGCGCGTACAGTACAACGAAAGTTACGTCCAACTTTGGGGAATCAGCATGTTTCACCAGCTCCATTGCTTGGAGATGATTCGAATGACTCTGCAGAAGGAGATGGGGATTAAGGCGAAGGGGAATCATCACCACGGTGGAGGAAAGGGAGCGGAGCATGAGGACGATCCTGAGCACATCACTCACTGCTTTTCGTATCTCGCGCAGGTAAGTTCACGTCTAGATGCATATCTTGTCTTGATCTGTGAGGTGACTCGGTGGATAGGCACTCCAGTGTGCAGGTGATAGCACAATCGAGAAACCGTGGGAAGCTCACTCTCGTCAGGGATATATTAAAGTAGATGGTACGTACCTTCCGAATCCAGAAATGCATCTGTCGCATGTAGGGAATGATACCTCTCTGGATCAACTTTACTAACGTTTTACTCCCGCGTTTAGGTGTAGATGGACTTGATATCGTTCATCAGTGCAAAAACACAGACCATATGTGGAAAGCTGCTAGGAAGAGTGAGGAAAAGGCAGTTGAAACTTGGGAGTGGAAAGAAGGTGATGAGATCGAGAATGTTTTTGGGTATTGACATGAAGCCGTCGGTCGATAGGACCATGATATATACCAGATACTGCGATTAATAAGTTATGGCTTCGTCAATCATGTCTAGATAGCGTTCTCGATTAAAACAGGAAACAGTCATTTCGAGTAGCCGAGCCGCGACGATGCTCAGCATCGCTACCACTCTTCTACTCACGTCGTAACAGAATCCTATTATTTCCTAACCTATCATCCTGTACATTCCTATCTCTTCTAGTTTATCTAGTCGCCCGGCTTTGGGCAAAAATCGCGACAGAATATCTCATACAGTTGTCGTTCAGTTGTTTCCGGTCCACATGATCTAGACGGTCAATCTATTTTAGAAGACTAAAAAACCGTCTCTGCTGTTAGTTCTATAATGGCCCTGTTTTAGACGCGCCTTTACACAATTGCAGTGCGGGGAGTGAAAGCGATCAGAGGAAAATAAGAGGTTTATATAGATCATCTCTCCCCTATAAAAAAGACAACCTTCTAGTTTAGCTAAGATATAAGGTAGGTCGATGATTATCATTATTGTTACTAACGAACCCTTATTTTTCCTCAAGCACATAAGTGTCGCGAAAATCTCCTCTAACACGCCCCTCTATCGCTGCGCTGCCACGTATCTTTTGTTATTTATTTACAAAGATGTCAAATTTAATCACTCTCCCCGCCCTAACTCTACATGAAGTGTGTAGACACTTGTTTTTAGATATATGCACCTATTTCTACTCCTATGCCCATGCCTAGTATTTATAGAAAATTCGTTCGAGAGAAAAATTCCCAAGTCAACCAGCCTTCTCACTTCCACCTCCGCATTACTCCTAGATAAGGAATTTTCAAACACCGAAGCCCTCTACATCTGATTCTAAGGAGTTTGATTTTAGACACGGAAGCCCCCTTCTATTAATACTTTACATAGTATCTTGTAAGATACAAAAAGCTACTTCTACTTCTAATTCTATGTACGCACTATTTTATAAGATTTTTAGTTTAAGAAAAAGATTCTTAAGTTAAAACTACCTCTCTCTCTACCTCTACCTCTATATATCTAGGACAAGTACCCTTAGACAATAATCTACCTCTATATAGTCTTAATTAATAGTATCTTTTAGAGAATACTAAAGCGCCTTAAGCACTGTAGTATGTAGATAGAAGAAGAGAGGAAGGAAGTCTACTACTACTAGACTAACCTATACTACACTTACTCACACTACACTACAACACACATCACAACACAAAAAAAATTAAAAATCAAGTCAAGACTAACACTCCTTTTCCATTCCCCTACCTTCTACCTCCTACCTCCCCTTCCCCCCTCCTCCCTTCCTCCTTCCCCTACTAAAAAAACCTACTACCTAGTAAAAGCAAAACGAGTGCTAGAAAAAACAGCAGAGTAGAGGAAAAAAATAACGCCTACGCCGAACCCAATGCAATTCTCACTCCCTCACTCACTCACACACTCACTCACTCTTCTCTACATGCATGCAGACAGACAGGGAACAGGAACAGCCCAACAAACAAACATCAAACCAAAAAAACGCCCAAGAATTATGTCCCATCCCAATTCATAGGCGAACCCGATCCGATCCGATCCCAACCTACCTTTTGGAAAAACCCCAAAAATCATAAAACGAGAGGAAAAAAAAGTAGGGGTATAAACTATCGAAAGAACGTGGAAAAAGGAGAAAGAAAAAAAATGAACGTATACAAGGCCAAACCAAAAAGGGGGCCGTCGGGAAATCAAGGCGGCAGCGACAGCGGCAGTGCGAGGCGAAAACACTCCCATATAGCCAAATCAAGCCAAATCCCCACCCCCAATCTCCCCATCAAAATCCAACACCTTACTCTGCGCCGCCCTCGGCCTCGGCGCGTGAATAAGCGGACTTTCCTCCACCGAAGAATTCGCCAACGGCAACGAACAAGACTCCTCATCCACCACATAAGCAATCGAGCCCCAAACCCTCCAATGCAAAAGGACAATATGCGCCACCCTCTGCGTGACATCGACCAATCGATCCAAAGGCGTAAACGTATTGAGACTCTGCTGTAACACCGACGGGGCAGCCAAAGCCTGGGCGAGCGGACCCGGCGCCGGGGCCGGGACAACGAGGTGGGAAAACAAATCGGAGGGGGAAGAATTAAAGTGTTTGTGGATGCAAGCCGAGACCAGGGGCACAAACGCGTTGCGCCCCCTGACGGAATAGGTCGAGAACTTTTCCTGCAGGGCGCGTCGCAGCTGCACGTTTGCTCGCTGGAGGTCGTGGTGGTTGTATACAAAGGGGCGGCCCGAGAGGAGGGTGGCTTGGCGGTGGATTTCTAGGGAAAGGGCTTCCGAATGGTAGAGCCACGAGTGCGGGGCGCGACTTGTGCCTTCGCCGACCATGGCGGAGAGGGCGGTGCGGAGTTGATTTTGTGCTGGGGCCGGGATGGGCCCGTTGAAGCCCCAGTCTTTCAGGCACTGGGCGAACATGTCGAAGCAGATTTCGAAATGGGTCAGCTCGTCGACTTCTGACTTTAGTACTCTTATCCTCTCGTAGTCCAGGTAGAATGTATCTGGGAGCTCGGATGCATCTTGTGAGAATAGGTTGGCGACGACCGCTTGGGTGAATATTTCGAGCTGGAATCGCGATACATCTTTGGTCGTTGGGTCGCATCGGTGTCGTAGTCGGCGGACGGAGGAGGCCCACCACTTCTGCGCGGCATCAATGTTCACCTTGGAGCGCTTGTTGACTAGTCGATCCAGATGATAGTGTCTTTCGTAGTTGACGGTGTCCTCAATGAGCAGTGGCTTGAGGTTCCGTATTTGGTGGTTGGCGACGTCCTTGATCGTGTTAGTTCAACATATACCGATGGTTGCGGGCAGTCTTACCAGCTTCATAACCTCCAGTATCCCGAGCAGCTCGCGCAGCCCGGCAATAACCAGAGAGGAGCTATTCTGCGCCACGCCCTGTTTTGTCGACTGAACCATACTATCGACATAGACGTCCCGCATCGGCGCACAATGCTCCTTGAGCAAAATGGCCACCCACTCGGCGCGCTTGACCAGATCGCATACCCCGCGTTCGATTTCTTGCATCAGCATAGGCACGTCGAAATGTTCGTCAACCCTTGCGTGATCCCTATCCGGAACCAAGCTCTTCAGCACATCGTGAATCGTTTCGAACATCTTCGGTATCCGCCTCTGCGCATGCTTGACAATGGCGGCCCACTTCGCTTGCTCCATGTTGCACATCGGTGGGGTTCCTTGGAATAGGCGGACGTAGAGTTCCAGTTCCGCGACCAGAGCTAGCCAGTACTTGTCCGAATGCCGTCTCTTTTCTTGCCCCTTCGGACCGTCCAGATTCGGTCGGAAGCTGAGACCCTTGTCGAAATTGACGTCGTGGCGTAGCTTGATGTTCTGGATGATGTTCTGGATGTCGAGCTCGCTCAACGACTGCTTCGTCACTGGTGGCTGCTCCGATGCGCGCTGGAACGCCTCCCCCAGCTCTGCACCCTTCATCCCGGGTATCATATCCACGAGCAGCTCGGCCAGTTGCTCGGGTATCGCCCTCCCTGGGCTGCGTGCGCTCCACGCCAAGGGCGACCGCTCGTTTCTTTCCGGGCTCCAGCTGGCGTGGTGGCCACATGCTTCTTGGTGTGCACATCCGGCACTGGCGATGGCGCTGGGCCACGTCTGGCTGGCTGGGTCCCTGACGGGCGGCATGCTGTCCACGTTCGGCGACGGATATGGGCACAGGGTATCCGCTGGCCGGTAGGGAGCGCTGCTCTCGGCAGCCTTTGGCGTCTGGGCGTCCATACTAGGACGGCGGTAGGCCTCGCAGGTCTTCTGTACCGAGTGTTGAGCTTTCATCAATGACGGGTGATGTCGGTTGATATGTCGGGGCAGGCCACGGACAGGTAAAGGGCATGTATTGCTGTGACAATGTCAGCGGCCAAACCATACAAGACTTCCTCGGCGGTTTGCAGCTCCACAAGCGATAACGTGTTCGCGGGCGGCTGACTGGACGGGTGGCGGCATGAACAGGACGAACGGCATACAGCATACAGCATACAGCATACAGCATGCAGCACGCAGTGGCGGGTGGTGTCGGGCGTGTGCTTCGGATTACCTTTCGCATGTGCCCGTGCCAACAAGTACAGTAGCGGACCGATGGGTGAGATCAGGGCGCGTGCCGTGCTACCATGGCGGGGTGGATGGAAAAGTAAGGTAGGTAGCTGAAAGAAAGGCAAGGCAGGCAAGAGGCAAGACGGTTGCGGAAAGAAGCTCCGGACAGAGCTTCGCGAAAGGAAACCGTGCTTTGCCGCGAAAAGCAAAGCACGCCAGCAAGATGGAAAGCAGAAGAGCGGAAGAGCGGAAGAGCGCAAGAGCGGAAGAGAGGAAGAGAGAGACAGACAGGAATACTAAACGTCTTATTGCCCGCAGCGTGTGTGTGTGTGTGTGTGTGGGCAGGCAGGGTGTGAGAGTTCGGGTGAGAGAATTCCTGTGTGTTTGGGCTTGTATGGCTTGTGTAATGGCACAATAATGGCACGGGAAGAGGGCAGACTCAGCAGAGGAGAGACTTCGCTCACGGGGAGGGGGGACGGGGCCCTTGCATTCTTGTTTAAAAGGCGGCTGCTTTGACCAGGCATTTTACCTTTTATCGACGACGGGCCACGATAGCGGAGGCTGATGGATCGCCGCCGACGCAGGAGGGCCGGAGCGACGACGGACCATGGCGCCAGGGCTTGCCTCGCAGCGCAGGGCAGCGCAGGGCAGCGCAGGGCAGGACGGCGCAGGCTGATGAGATTGTGAAGCGGCGACGCAGGCCATCCCGGGCTGCACACCGCCAGAATACACCGCTCCACCACTCTGGACCATGGTGAGATGTGTACTGCATCGCAAAGGCCCACCGCGGCCGCTGTCACACAGTCGTTGGAATGGAGGCTGCGTTCAATAATTCCGCTTAGCGACGCGGAGCCGAGGAGGCGAGGGAACGCGCAGGACCACGGGCACCCGCCCGCCTCACTTTCGTCTGCCTTTCTGGCCGCGTCAAACAAGAAGCCGCAGCCGCGAAACGGGCCCCATGGTGCAAGATACATAATGCCATTGCTGGGCGTACAGATGGGTTGAGCACTGCCGTCTGGGTCGCCTCATCATTCCGCCCGTTTCTGCAGCACACCGTTTGGATCGTCGGCGTCAGGTGGGCGATGATAAAGCGTCGGTGTCCTCGGAGCTGTTACAGCCGTTTATAGTTGGCAACAAAAAAACAGGGTGGGATGACTCTGATGATGAGCTGGAAGAGAGGATGATGCCGGTGCAAGAGTCATTCATGCGCAAAAGGCCGCGCAAAACTGACAATCGCTACCGCAGAGAGAAGGGGACTACGACATCACAGCCGACAAGCGCAGTACCACTACCACCCCCTCCACCCCCTACACAACCCCTCCCTCCTCCTCTCCCTCCTCGCAGCCCCCCAAGCCTCCCTCTCCACCCCTCTACACCACCCACAAACCTCCCGTCTCAACACCAACCTCTTATAACACTTTTCTCTCTCGCACGCCCTCGGCACCGGCTTCCTCGCCGCCGTAGCGCAGAGCTGCGAGTACGGGGGCCCGGGCATAGGCGGACATCCGCAGAGGAAGGCGTGGAAGATGATGCGACACATGACGACTGACTAGATTCTGCTGTTGCTGTTTTGTTCCGGACTGCCAATGTAAAGAAAAGAAAAGGTAGGTCGTGATAGAAGTAATGTAGGGTATAGACCGAGTGAGTGACCGAGTGACTGAATACGCAATCTTCACAGCAATCCACCACCTAGCCAATTCGTCAGAACCACAAGCACTCTCCAGCAAGCAAGCAAGCAAGCAATCAATCAACCAAACAGCACCTCCAAAAAAAACCCCAATAAAATAAATAAACAAAACCTCACCCCCAAACCGTCACTTCCCCACCGCACCACACCCTTCCTTCCTTCCGAACGATGAACGGAAAGGGCCATCCATCCATCCATCCATCCATCCAGACAACACGCCCCAGCAACTACACACTCACGATTGCTCATCCGTACCACAGCATCAGCATCAACATCACCAACCAATCCACCATCAACTCAACCCGTTAGTAGTAATTCTGCTCGGTCGCCACTTCCTCCTTCCAAACAACACGATCCCAGCCAGTCACACAAGCAAGAGAGAAAAAAGGTATGAATTATTAATCAAGGGAAAGAGGTCAACATCATTAAGAGCCAAGGCAAGCAACAACTTCCATCCTTGATTCAAAAGAGAAACCAGAGAGTAAGTAGTAGGAGTAGATAGGCCAGCATAATACATATCCATAACCTCAACCATCCAAACCCAACCCAACCCAACCCAAGCCCAAAAATAAATGTACGTACGTGCGTGCATGCATATAGACACACACAGAGACACAGAGACAGTAGCGTAGCATAAAGCAAGACCGGCAAGTCAAGAAGTAGCACGAAGAGGGCAAGCAAGCGATTATACACTATAGCGTGGAGATAAAAAAAAAAGCACACGCAGGCAAATGCAGTGCAAGACATTCGCTGGCAGACCAACACACCACTACTCATCACTACGCCAACCAACCACGTCCCTACCCATCATCATCAACCTACACCGTATCCGCATTTCCATTTTCGTCTCCATTTTCCGTCTTCAAACGCCCTAAGAGCTAGTCGTGTAGGTGGTAGGTGGCCAGGCTTGATGGCGAGATCTGTCGTAACACCGGGGGGGAAACAGTGTGGAAGCCGGAGCCAATGAGTACGAGGGTAGAGTAGATACAGATCTAAAAGGTGACCATGTTTAGGCCTTCGTGTCCATGGCATCGCTTGACGGTTGTTTGCCAGGACGCCCACGTGGTGAGCGGTCCTGTGAGTCGGAGTCGCTTGATGGGCTTTGCGGTCTGCTGTCGTTGAGGTTCCGCCGGCTCCGGGCCATCTGCATGGAAATTAGCATACGTGGAAAAACAAAGCTTCGGAATACTCACCCATGAGCGAACACCACCAATCATTCCGAGACTGTAGCCAGCCGCGAACTCGGACGAATTTCTGTCCTGTCCGCGAGGGGGGATGTCGAGATGACTAAGACGTGACAGTGCGTTGGGAGACGTAGCGCTCGCAGCCAATTCCTGCTGTGTGCGTTCCTGCGTCGGCGTCCTGGCCGGGCTTGCGGGCCTGCTAGACTGCCAGAATGTGCGGAAGTCTTTGGTGAGCTCCTGGCCGGTTGTCGCCCAATTGGCCTTGATGCTGTCGCGCAGCTCGGCCATGTTGCGCTTTAGGTCGAGCTCATTCTTCTTCAACCACGACACATTCAATTCCTTACGCGACGTGCCGCGCTTGAGTTGGCGGTCAATGTACTGGTCGTAGTCACGAACGATCCTAAGGGTGGGTTAGCATTGATTTGGCAGCTGGGAAGACAGGGATCCCTACTTTGTGATGATACCTGTTGTGCTCAAGCCCTCCGTTCTCTGCGTTACTAGGAACATCCCCTTGGACTTAATCTCCCCATAGATATCATCGCCCTCGTCCGCGCCGTACGGGAGGTCGTCGTGCGCGACGTAGTCGAGCTGGTGTTCCTCCAGAAAGTCGGCTGTGACGATCCACGGGCAGTCCTCGATTACTTCGTCGACCCACTTGCAGTGTCGCACACTCTCGGCGCGCTCGCGAGCTGACAGCACTGTGAGACCCTTCCGTCTGTGTGTTTCCTTGTCGCCAGTGACGCCGACGATGAGGACGGTGTCCGGGAAGGCCGTCTTAGCTTGTTGGAGCTGGCGCATGTGGCCGATATGGAAGAGGTCGAAGACGCCATCCGCGTACACCCTTACAGGCCGTCCTTGCGGCGGCGGGTTGGTCTTGAAGCCCACCGGGTCGACGATGCCAGCCTTTGGCGGCGGTGCCATGCTCATTGTGCCTGCCTCGCCGTTCTCGCCGCCCTCGCCAGCCTCGCCGGCCTCGCCCTCGGACGGCTCCCTTTTGCTCTTCTTACTAGCACGATCCTCTCCATTCTCCTCCGCGGCCTCGCCGTCCAGCGTCTTCATCGAGCGCGTCCGTTTTACCGTGGCGTGCGTGTCCGCCTGCTTGCCCTTCTTCGAAGCCACCCGCTGGAGCACGGGGTCCTTGGCGCCTTCATCAGACGCGTCGCGGGAAGGGGCCTGGGCGACGTCCATGGTGGCGTTTTTGACTTTGTTCAAGGTGGACGACCTCTTTCGTTTAGGTGGCATTTGGTTTGGCGTGGGGTTCTGTGTCTGTGCCTGCGTCTGTGCCTGTGACCACTGTGGTTGGGGGGAAATGAGTCGCAGGGGCGCTAGGGCTAGGGCAGCTGCGAATACGAGGGCACGTCAATTGTCGCGATGGGCGTGAGGGATGGGCGTGATGGGCGCGACGCAATTCTTCGCCTACTGCGATGTCAAAAGGCGGTCGGAGAGGTGTAGGGAAAAAAATGACGCGAAATTAGATGACGTGAGGGCACAGGGCGGACGGCACGGTAGATGCGCGGCCTTCACAGTCTTCACGGCAGAGGAAGATAATGGAAGGAGGAAGAGGCAACAAGTGACGAGGCCACACGAGATGTAGGAGAGGCGCGAGAATGGAATCAGATCATAAATTCGCTGGTTCCCTGATTCGGCCACGGCTTGGCATGACGGAAGAGCGGTGATGGCAACAAGCGCCCTTAGCTCGGTCTTGAACCACGAGCACGTGCGACCGTCGCGCTCTGAATTCACTCGCTTCGTGCCTCCGTGGTCTGTGGCCCAGCTTCTGAAATCTGTCCTCTGCGTGCGACGCCGGGAAATGATGATATACAGCTCACGCTTTCACTATTAGTCCGTGACGTAGCTGTATTTATGCGTCAACCATCTTATCCGCATCGGAGCCCTCGCCCTCCTGCACATCCAGCTCATCCAGCGTCCACACGCGAACCTCCCCATCATCGCCCGTACTCAGCACCACCTCCTCGCCCTCCCACCTGACCCCTTTGTCCCTCCGAGCTGCCCAAGTAACATGGTTGATCTCAAACACGCCGTGCGCCTCCCACAGCTCCGCCACGACCACCCACTCTGACAACGCCCACTCACCCATCCAGTCCTTATTCTGATCGTCTGCGGATGCGCCGTTGGATGCGCCGTTAGATGTGGAAGGGGCATCAGGTGCTTTCCAGCGCTCCTTGTAGATGATAATCTTCCCGTCGCTTCCTGCGGAGACGATGAGCCCTGTCTTCTGCGACCACGAGAGCGAATAGACGGCTCTCGTGTGCTGTTGGGGGAGGGTAGCTTCCGGCAGCCAGTCCTCGTCGATGGCGGCACTGCGGATGATTGACGGCATGCCTGTCCCACCATCATGTCGTTCCCGGGGTCTCCGCCTCCATAGCCGCACCGTACAGTCGTCGGAGCAAGTCGCCAGCCGCGGCCCCGAGCGCTCCAGCAGCTCAATGTACTGTGTCTGCTTCTCCCCCAGTCCATCCCTCTGTTTCCTGAAATCCACCTTTGCCATCCCACTCCCCTCGAATGCCGCCCACCACACTGTCATCTTATGCCCGTCGATAGCGGCGACCTGCACCCAATCATCGCTGTCCTCCCTATACAGCCTCACACTATCGTCGTAGCTCGAGCTCACCAGCAGATCCTCCTCGGGGTGCCAGTTCACGCACTTGACATCGCCATCGTGTTCCGTCAGCACGGCGACCGTCTCGAAATTATCGTCCTCCAGCTCCTCCCATATCCACACGGACTTGTCGCGTGAGCACGTAGCCAGGTACTGGCCCGAGGGCGACCAAGCAAGCGACTTAATCTCAGACTCGTGCCCGTCTAGGATGCACGCGAATTGGTAATCATCGTCCTCTTCTTCCTCATCAGAGTCCCCGGTATTCCGGTTCGTGAAGTCCTTCGGCTCGGACTCGTCGTCTTCTCTCCGTCGCCATATTCCCGCGCTGGCGTCGAAACTGCCCGTCGCGAGAACGCTTTGGCCTCGAACGCCCGGCTTCCAGCCCACACTCCGCACGCTCCGCTTATGCCCGCCGGTGATGGAGTGCAGTAGTGTGAATGACGTGAGACTGTAGACGCGCACAGTGCGGTCTGAACATGCTGTTGCGACGATTGGCTGCGACGGGTGAGGCGCGGTTTGCCAAGTTCGCGAATTCGAGGGCGGAGAGAGGGTTGCGAGCGGTCGGAGGACGTGTGAGAGCGCAAGTGTTGGGGACGTCATTTCGTGAGTGAGATGGGCGCGGAGCCCCGCTGGTTTGCGCTGAGACGCGTATGTGAGTGGTGTGAGGGCGAGGCGTAATTTGGCCGGGCAAGTACTTCGTGGCCGAGCACTCGGTAATCGGCTTAATTACAGTCCTTTACGATCCTACTTTGAGGACGTGGGTGAAAGATGCTTGTACGTGGGGCGTAGAAAAGTTCAATGGTGAGATTGACGTCTTCGCCAAGCTCCCGCCTTGCCCCTCCAGAAAACTACCTCCGGGCCGCGACTTCGGTCCGGGAAAAGCAACACCATCCTACATCCGTATGTCATCTAGATGAATCTCCTATAAACTTCAAGGTCTGCCGTGCGTGAGAGGATTCTTTGTGTGTATCCATGCTACTACACCCAGGCCACTCCGAGGCGAACCACCGTCTCGCGGCAAGTGATAAGATTCCTTGGTTATTAAATGAATATCCTGTATGTAAACTCAGTGTAGTAGCAAACTTCATCTCATTTAGCTCTCTTGTTAAAAAGAGAGTATCCCATAATTCATCTGACCGTCCATATCGTTTCCTCATCACCACCATCACCAGCACAAACACGTCACTCAGACGAAAGCTAGCACTCGCACCACGACGCGGAGCAGGTTTTACAGCACTTTCTCCCTCTTACAATACCCGAAACTATCAATTATTACACATCATCATTCATATATAAAGTAGGCAAGGTAAGCCGTCCTCAGTCCATCCATCCATACACAATCCCAGTCCCCTATCAACACATATACTCCTCGACCCAGAAGTACATACCGCCCCATCAAGCATATATATCCCAAGAACCCTCGGACGGAACGAGGCACTTTGCGCTCGATTAGACGAAAAGATATCCATCAACCCCATCCCATTCCAACGCCCATTCCCCTTTCCCCTCCACTTCCCTCCCTCCCTCTATATACTTCCTTCGCCACCCCCACCGAAAGAAAAGAAAAAGGGAGACAACGGCAAACCATGTTCTCCGGGGGTATACATGAAGGGTAAGTCAAGTAAAAATAAAAAAAACCGCAAAACACCATCAAATGCACAACCGAATGCAAGAACCACCCTTCATAAACAACAAACTCGACACCACAAAAAAAAAGAAAAAAAAGAGGGACAACAACAACAAACACCGCCCTACCTCCTCCCATCCTTACCCAAAAGCTTCGAACCCTGCAAATCGCGAAACCCCGTCGTAATCCCCATCAACCGATCGACCATAGTAACCTGTTCAGCATCCGCAACACCAGCAACAGACCTAACTCCCCAATCCCTCAACTCCAAATCGACGCCACCCTTCCCCTCCCTATCCTCACTAATGACAACATCCTGACTCACCATAATGCCACCAAACGGATGCGACGCCACCGCCGCCGTCGCCATACCATCAAAACTAGGCGCCAGATTCACCAGACCCTTCTCCGAACTACTATCCGTCACCACCGTGGCAGAGGAGCTAGACGCAACGGTAGAGGTGCGGAACAAGGTGGTCCATTTGGGAGATTTGCGGGATGTAGGGGAGCCGGGATCCATGGTGGTGGAATGTAAGGAGCCGAATTCTTTGTGGGTTTTGTGGGCGAGGAGGGCGTGGTCGGGACTGCCGGTGTAGGTGCGGAGGTTGGCGCGGAGGAAGGATAGGGGCACGCAGCGGAGGGTTGGGCTTTGGAGGGTTTGGTTGTAGATTTCTTTGATGCCGCAGAAGGCGAAGATGGTGGATTGGAGGGGGTCTGGAGGGAGGGGGGATAAAGGGTTAGTGATGTGTGGTTGGGGGAGGTGGAGAGGAGGGGTGATGTGCTTACCGTTGTGGCCTGTTACTCCGTGTGCGATGTCGAGCTGCTGCGCGGAGAAGTAGGCTTGTCGGAGAGCGGGTTCGGGAACTTGTTGGAAAAGCTCTATGATCTTGTTGCGGAACTTGTCGAGGAAGATGTCATCTCCAGTGACGGATCCGGAGTGTCGATCGATTCGCATTAGACAATCTTCCAGTGTACACCCATTGAATGTCGAAAGGAGCTTCACTTCTCTTTGAGTCAGCTCATCGTTAGCGAGCTTCACCATAGGCAGTCGATCAGGAAGCAGCCTCTGTACGATAACATCCAGGCCTTGCAATACAGGCGATGGTTGGAGTAGGAAAGATGCGAGATACGTTCCCTTGCGAGGAATGAGGGCATCTCTCACGCAAGACGTCTGGAGACGTCCTATTAATCGATCGAGGTCATCACGGGAGATCTGGAGACTCCGGGCTAGGTGGTCGCCGATCTGTTCCATGCTTGCAAAGCGGAACCCGATGTTCTGTAGTCGGCTAGCCTCGAATGCTCCTACTTTACGCGTGAGAACCAGCATCTGTCCTCGACCGAAAATGATAGGGTTCGCGAGGCCAGCTTCAAGATCCGTTTGCCCGGCGATGTCGGCTGCAAGGATCGGCTTCCCTTGCGCGTTCAGGAAGAGTGTCCTTGCATTCAGCAACGTTCCGGTGGTCTCGACGTTTTCGTATAGGTGGCCAAGGTCTTGCAGCCGGACTTCCATACTCCGAGCGATATCTTGAGCCGACACACAGAACATTTCGCGGAATATAGCCGAGTAGCTGGATTTGCTGTCCTCTTCAGCACCAATGGAAACCCGATTGGCGCCTCCTATCACGGGTGTGCCGGGTTGCAGAAACCCTGTGTGTAGCAGATGCTCACGCATGGAGGGAATGAGATCGATGGTACCGCTCCAGTTCCGTGATACTCGGAATAGCCACTGGAAAACTGGGTGGCGGATGTCGAAGTCTTCGTCGAATGTTCGTTGGTGAAATTGTCTTGTGATGGTCTGGCAAGGCATCAGTCCCGCGGGCGTTACGAGAAGCTTTCCATCGCTATCGAACATGGCGACCGCGAGTACGACTTGCTCCGCACGATCCCTGAGTTTCCTCTTGTGGACCTGCTTCAGGAAGCCCATGGCAAAGCAGACCATGCAAGCGCTCAAACACTTGATTCATTAGTACGTGGTATCTCGGTTTCGTTGGAAGAGAACTTACTAAACATGTGGCAATGATGAGGTTGACGTTGCGTGCTTGTCCAGATCCTGTGTGATAGCCTGTGATCTCATATGCGGTTCCAGCAGCAGCGGTCCAGTGCATACCGGATACCGCTACGGCCAAGAAACAAGCAACAAGAAGACGTCTCCAGATGTTATCCATCCAATGGCCACTCCAATGAAAGAAAAGACCAAATGCGATCACACAATCGACGACCGCAATCGAAGCAGCGCCGACAATGAACTTGATATCGTTGTCCAGGTGATAGTTTGTCGTTCCCTTATTTCCCAGATAATGCATTTCCGTGACGGCAGCTCCGGCACAGATGCCGCAGATCAAAAGAGCTACATGCCGGATGGCGGTGTGCTTGTTGTTCTTGTAGAATCGGTCTGCTGCTAGGAGGCCGAGAAATATGACGACGATGGGGAGAATGGCCGACACTGCCGTGAAGGTCGCATTGTAGTATAGCTGTATCTCATTCTCTCCATCCCCGAGGACGATAGCACGATTTCCAACACTGGATGTTACGAGGTAAGTGTATGTCTCCCTCCTTCGAACGCTGGTACTTACAAATGCATGCACCATATAGCAACGAGACCGAAAGAAACTGAACAAGCACCTAGTTGGACCCTGAAGGAGATGTTAATTGCCTGTTCTCAAGGCTCATCAGTATTCTTAGGTATCTTACCAGCTTCGCCATGTGTTGCCAGACTGCCTCCGATGCAAAAGCTCTACGGTCGTAAATGCACCGATGAAGCTCACTATGTAAGAAACGAATATTAAGTAGGGAATGTAGTGTATACGGGGCCGAGACCCAGGCGGGTATTTGTCCTGGATATGTTGATTCATGATTGATGGAGGAGGAATCATCGAACTTCTTTTCCAATATGAGGGAAGAATACTGGGCCTGTCATGATGTCAACGCAGTCATTCCGCAAATACAGAAAAAACCAAAAGGTATTAATCAATGCGAACCGGGAAATAGAGGACGTACCGACAGGGAAAGGCGACCCCAAAGTCGTGTTCTCGGCGTCTCCACCAACAGTCTATATATCAGTGGTCGTGGGGCTCCACAATTGCGCGGTGTGGTTGTACAGCGGCTGCAGTGATCGGGTTCGGTTACACGCGAGCCATGTCCCGGCGACTTCCACCCAGATAAGTGATCGTATCTCAATTGTGGTGTTCTTCAGGTGACGAGGTAATGGTGTTGAGGATAAGCCGTGTTTTTCAACAAGTTCTCGACGGCGTATGAGGAGATAAGGAAGTCTCTAAGCCCCTCAATTCGATCAGAAGAAGCGAAATGAGATCTTGAACGATTGCCTCCTAAGTGTTGGACGGTGCCTAAGTGTTCTTTGAACCCATCCTCGCGCTTAGGCAGGGAGCCTCAGCTTCCTAGTCTACAAACGCGATAAACTTTATGCTCTTGGCCGCGAAGACCCGGTCGGCTTTTCCACTGCAACTATCGCTTCGAATATCATGTCCACAGCCAAGCGATTACTTTCCAGGTCATGCCTTGTTTTGTCGTGACTATTAGCGCCACACCAATCGATTTGCCATAGGCGTACCAAATGGTAGCACCGGCGCGACTCGACGTGAAAGCTAAATGTTAGAGCCAACCAATGACACGACGGTGACTGTGGCACCAGGTTGTACATTGAGCATTTTCATCGTCATCAGAAATGTCTATTCTGTGGCGTTTCTCTAATGGAGCTGAAGAATCTTGGTCACTTCCCCGATCCACGTGAATTTGCCAGCTCGCCATTATTCCATTCGAACCCGGTTTTAAACCTGCAAAAGCCCGCGGAAGCACAGTACTTCGTATACGAAAAAGGAGTTCGGACGCGTGTTTGCTAATTGGAATGGACGATACGGGTGGAAGTCTGGTAGCCTAGCAGTAGAACCCTGATGCCGACAGTTGTTGCCCGTTGAGTTTAGTCCATCTTTTGTTTTGCCAGCTTTACGTTTACTTGCATTATTGAGCGGTAGGCGATTATAGAAGAAGTTCCTCGTGATCTTTGGATTATTGACGTCGTTCTCCATCCAGCAGCTTGGGAACATGATCTCCGACCGGGTTACCCCGCAGCATCGGAGCCTTCGAGATAATGCGCAGCTGGTTTTTAGCTTTTAGTATTTTGTAGTACCGCATAGTCTCTACGAAATGACTGAGGCTAGGCCTAAAAGAATAATCCTTGCATAGCCAATTAGATAGATAGATTTCTTGTTATGTGGGGTACGTTTAGAATCCCTTCGGTAAGCTGGCTAATCAGATGGCTATGATATAGTGAATCAGCCACTGTTTTGAGACTAGCCTCAGTCATTTAGTAGAGACTATGCGGTAGCCCCGCAGGATCCCAAATAATAGCCAGGCGCTACACTCACGTCTGTTATTCCAAGAAAAACTCCGGATGACATGTGTAAACGACAGCTCTTTCAATGCATAGTCTTTATATTGGGCTTGAAATATGGCGTCAAGCTGATAGGGTAAAGTGACATGCGATGGTGTCTGTGTGAAGTCGCATTCATTATCCGATAGAGTATGCGTAGACGCGCGCCATAGTCTGTCGTAATAGCGGATCCTTCGTACATGTCAGATCCTCAGTTATAGCGTCGATTATTGATAAGTGACTTTCCATCGACTTATTACAGAGCATTATTGTTCGGATGGTCGAAAGATTCGCTTCGGTTGGCGTCAGATCGCAAGCCTTTCCCGCGACCAGGCTACTGGATCGTCAGGCCCCAGGGTGCCGCGCCATCGTAGTGTCTTTTGTCGAGCGCACCGCGATGACCCGAAGTCTTGGTCGCTGCAGTCATTATTCCCCGGACACTCCCCGGAATGTAGCCAACTACTTCATGCAGTGAGAACTAAAGGCAGCTAAAATGTGATCAAGACGGGTGAGAGTCCGAGATGATGATTGATAAGATCAACCTGCAACCTAAAAGAGCGCTCTCAACAACAATCTCTCATCTCATCAACGCGTGCTCCCGCTGACCTCGCCATTGTTAGCGCTGGTGTTGGGTGGGGCCGTGGCCGTGGCCGTAGCAGTCGAAGTCGAAGGCCGTTTCGATAGTGTCATCTGCGCGACTCAGGGGTATCATATGGCCACGTGCCGATATGCTCCGTGGTGTTTTTTCCGATGGACGTTATGGACTGACTCGGTTCAATACGACAGACCGTCTCACAGAGTGCTTGACCGAAGCACCATGACTCTTCCGACTAGAGAAGCCGGTAGTTCCAACCAGTAATGGGGAACCGTGTTGGCCGACACTTCGTCTTCACCCGGGAAGGTTGTTCATCCTCTTGATAAAGGTCGTAGTAAATACACCGGCCAATCTCGCCAGCACCGAATTTTGCTTAAATGCCTAACCAACTCCCACTACCTTCTAGTAACGCCACACTATTAGTCATGCAGAAATCTGGAAACTCTTCTCTTTGGCATTTTTCAATAAAAATCCTGATCAATATAGTCGAACAAGAATGGTTATGCAGGTACACTCTATGCTGCAAGATAACAACACAGGTCAAAACGCAAGATCAAAAATTCGGTATACTGATACCCACCGTGCGCACAAAGGTCAAGAATTCTGTGCCGTCGCTTGATTTGCCGCTGGAGAACCAACCATCGTCTCCCTGTGCAACCCGGTATTCTCGTCGTCGAAATTCGTCACTGTGAACAAATCTTCTTCGTATTCTTCAGCGCCATTCCCGCCCTTGCTGGTAAAGCCAGCGTCTTCATGATCGCCACTGACCTCGTCATTGTAGTCATGGGAGTCTTTATCGCCGGGACCGGGGCGCTGCGTGTATAAGGAAGGTGTACAGCCATGTGTCGAGACTCGGACCGTACTTCCCACAGTCCCAAAGTCGAGTATTTCGTCATCGTCGGCTTGGAATGCTGCATAGCCCTGTTCGCCAAAGACTTGTGCTGTATGTGTGGCTGAGAAGGAAGCTAGGTTATCGTGAAACCCCTCGCTTGCTTCTAGAATAAGATCATCCGCTCCCACAAATGCCGAATCTTGAACTGCGGACACGCAGAAAGACTGGGTTAACCCAGACACTGGCTTCGAGAGGAGATCCTTCTGAGTTAGGACCCATAATCGGGTTGCCACTGCCGAGGTGATGATGCTGATATCAAACTTGCTGGCTGAATCAGTGCACAGCGGATGCACACCTCGATGATGCAATGAATTGACGACCTCGCCGATTTTAGCTTGTAGTGCTATGGAAACGGCTCGCGAGTTAAGTTTGCCAAGAGACATACTCAAAGTAGGGATGAGGTGCGCTCTTTGCGTGACTGCCTGGGTAAGGGTTAGTCACCCGACGGCAATGTGAGAATTGGGAACACTAACAGCGAGATACCCCGGACGCCATAGAGCCGGGGCAATATCGGCCAGTCCTCCTGTAAACGTATTTGCCTTGACTTTGAGTCTGCCTGTCGACTTCCTGAGGTTTCCCAATACTGAGAGGCGTATGGCGGCATCGACCAGATCTTTGGTGCGCGGTGACCCTGGAGCATCTGGTGTTTCGGCAAGAACGACCGGAATCGCGGAAATCGTATGTGGCCGTGTCCTCTTATTTTGATAATTGGTTGCTGTTGGTATTAATGGTGTGGACGGGCTTCGTCTACTGGGCACTGTCAAGGGCCGTTTTCGCTTTAGATTTTGGGCTGCTAGAGGATGCTCGCAACTAGCAAACAAGAACTCGTCTTCTGAGACGTCAAATATTGCTGCACCTTCATCTGGGAGTACATATGGTACTCCTATGTTCTGATGTTGGACTGACGCGGTACCTTGTGATTGAGAAGAGATGGCCGCTGTCTGCTGTTTCCGCTGCTTCTGTCGCACTGGTGTCGATCTAGCTCTGGTCTCGGAGAAGACGAAAGCAAACTGGACTGACTGAAGCGACAGAATAGGCATGCCCTCGGGTGGTTTCGCGTCTGCCGAAGGTACATTTGCGCAGATGCGATGTTTCTTTTTGGTGTTTGTGTCGACATCTCCGCGAAGCTGGGCGATGTCGATCCGTACTCCCGCTGAATTAGGCAGCGGGTTAGACGATAGTGAAGGGAAAAGATTCAATTGCTTCCAAGCCTGAGCATTCATTAGTTGCGCAGTTTTCACCATCTGTGGCTCCCTCACCGGAGCATTAGTAATTCCTTCTGACAAAGACTGCAGCTCCTCGTTGTCCAACGGCTCACTCTGCGACGTGATTTCAAGGGCCAAGTGCATGCCGTTACCCCGTTCCACCCAAACATCCCCAGATGAGAGAAAATCAATGAGCGAGGTTGTACTGAAGTGCTGAAGGTTAATCGAGCGCTGTTTGGGTGAGAGAGTGATCAAAGTTGTGAGCCAAAGCTCCTGGTATGTGACCGTGGACGACACCACGGCACGACCGAGCTCCACCGTCCGACTCATGTTCTAACATCACTCATGGCGATTCGAAGGCGAGATCGCGATGACGGGGTGAGAGACAGTGGTGATGTGGTGAGTGGGTTGGCCCATGGAGGTCAAGATGGAAAGCTCGACCTCGGGATGGAAATGACGCTAACCCGCTTCCGGCATCGCTCCCGATAGGACAGAAAGTACGTCACACCTCCGCGAATGCACTTTCCACTCCACCTTCCCTCTCCCACCATGGCTTACATCTCGAGGACAGCATTGCGGCGGCTCAGTACAGCCGGCGACTGCAATTGCGCTTATTTGGGTTCCTTGGCCTTCCGCCCGATCAACTCCAGAAGTTTCCAAACAAGTTCCATCCGGCGAACAGACGGCGTCTTCAAGGAGCTTACGGCTCAGCGCGTGAAGACACCATGGATAGAAGCATTACGCAAGCAACAGGCCGAGGCTAAGAGCTCTACTGCAACTTCCGACAAGCCATCCGTACCGAAAGACCGCCAATTAACACCGAAACACATGAATGATAGCTATCACAGCGTAGTGCTGCCGTTGGCGAGGGATACATGGCTTTTGGATACATATTTGAACTCCAGTGGTCATATCAGGCTGGGAACCATTTTCATGGATCTGGACGCTCTGTCAGGTATCATTGCGTACAAGCACACGGGTGATGACGTAACCACCGTTACTGCGAGTTGCGATCGGATCGTGATCAATCATCCGCTGTCAGAGATATGCGACTTGGAATTGAGTGGACGGGTGACATATGCCACGGGAAGGAGCAGCATGGAGATCTCGATGCAAGTAGCAAAGGCGCCGAAGGATGGTGAGAAGATTGCAGAAACGGATGTCCTCATCCACTGCACATTCACTATGGTGTCGCTGGACCCTAGCACGAACAAGTATGGTCATTGGAAGTGAATCACATCTTTCGCTAATACATCTAGGCCTGTAAATGTCAATCCCCTCATCGCAGAGAGCCCCGAAGAACAGCGCGTTTACAAACTCGGCGAACGCAACTCGGCGATACGCAAGCAACTTAAAGAGACTGCCCTCGTAAAGCATACCCCAAATGACCTCGAGTCCGACCTCATCCACGCCTTTTGGCAGAAACAACTCCAGTACCACGATCCTTATGACGAACAGCGCAAGCCCGACAACGTACAATTCATGGACACAACACGGTTACAGACGGCGACCATTATGCAGCCCCAGAACCGTAACAGGCACCACTTCATGATCTTTGGTGGTTTCCTACTGAAACAGACGTTCGAGCTTGCATTCACGACCGCCGCAGCATTTGCTCATGCCCGCCCAACGTTCGTCTCGCTCGATCCATCGACATTTCAAAACCCCGTGCCCGTCGGCAGTATCCTGTACCTCACCGCAACCGTCGTGTACACCGACCCCCCGCTCATTGGAGCGCCGGGCGAGAAGTTCGACCCCGATAGCGAATACACAAGGGTACAGGTACGGGTGGATAGTAAAGTAAGAGATGTGGAGCATGGTAGGAGCAAGCCGACGGGCCAGTTCAACTACACCTTCAACGTACCCAAAAACATTCGTGTTGTGCCGAGAACGTATCAAGAGTACATGATGTACCTCGATGCGCGGCGGCGAGCGGAGCAGGTCAAGGACACGATACAAGAGGAAGGTGTTGGACTCAGTCCGAAGACTGCAGAAGAGAGTGTAACTGAGTAGATGGAACACCGCGTATGCAAATGGAGAAGTGCTCTGCAATGAATGCTGTATATTGGATGTCTACGCGCAACGGAAGACAGTATGGTCTATGATACCGATAAAACGAGCCCATATCATGAAACCAAGATACGCGCTCAAAAAACCAGACCTTGGATGCACGCTTGTGATCTAGGAAACCGCGCAAACTCCTTGAGCCGAACCGGATGGTGATAAGATACAGCGCGCCCGCTAGATGCGAAGGAAAAGGTATCTAGCGCTTAGAAATGCCGTCAAAAAACATGGTGTGCGCAAGAAGGCTATGGTATCGTGTACGTTGAATAATGAACATGAAAAGGGATTCGTGAGCGTGAACGCAAAGGCGGAAGTGAAATAATACGGGCCAGACGCCGGGTGGGTTGAAGCCAAGATGGGAAAGCGGTGAGGTTATTACAGCCGTCCAACTCCAGCGGTGAAAGTGGAAAAGTGGGGCTGTGTAACTTGGCGAGATTGTCAGTATCTACATATTCGCACAATTCCTGTTCCAGACATTCCCCATGGGCAAGGGGCGTCGGTACGGTAGATTTTTTGGATTTGATGGCGAGGAAAAGTGGTGTCTGTGGTGGGCTTACCTGGCCGAGTCAAACTACATTATACTATAGCTCATCCAATTCGAACTCTAGCGCGACGTCCTCGCTGCAGTCGGAGCAGTAGTAGTTCGAGAAGCCGCCGCAGGCTACCGTCATGTTCTTGCACATGTCGATGCTCCAGGCGTCGTAGGAGTAGCCGGAGAGGAGGCGGTTGGAACAGACTTCGATGCTGTTGGCCCTGGGTATGTGTTAGCTTGCTTGCTTGAGGGGAGGGTGGATATGGAGATGGACGCACCAGATGTAGTAGTCGTGATTGCAGTAGTACCACGAGTATGTGTAGGAGCACATGTTGGTTATGTGTTTGGGGGTTTGAGTTTGTAGGTGAGATTGACGATGGGGGGGTATGATATGCGCCGTCGATGGGGACGATGGAATATATGTATATAAGCGGGTTGGAAGATATTTCTAGGTTTATTGTTAATTGTGATTCTCGAGAGAGTAGATAATTGTTTCGCTCGTGTTCCTGTAGCTTTCCCGTGATTCCCGGACGCGAGGTTCTAGACCATAAGGCAAAGCGCGCAAGGCGAATGCGACTCATGGCCATACCACAATGGAATGCTAAGTACTCGAAACACCGAATGAAGACTTACGTTTGAAAGTACCAAGTATATGGTGGGTAGAATCCGCTATCGTGTCCGCACGCGACCAAGTCCTCGATTGTATATATACGCCTTCCAATCTCTTCCCAGCAAAACAAACGTTCTAGAAGTGTTCTAGAAGGCCAGAAGCACAGCAGTCAAACAATGAAAAAGCGATAAAGAGAGCAAAGTCCTTGTGCTGTGGAGGAGGGGACAAAGCGCTGTTTATGTAGGCTGGGCTTTGTCTGACACCGACACTGCACGGATCCTTACCCAGCTGTAGAAGGTACATATGGCTTTCAAGGGTTCCCGTCCCCCGGATTAGTTGCTTTTGTGATAAGTGATTGATTAACGTGAGGCGCGCTGGAGGACCCACATTGGATGCTCGGGGAATATATGCCTGTCAGAGCGTCTGGCGTGGTTGCGGACGTGGCTCGAGGCGGTGACTTGGGTTCAGGCCAAGGGTTGGGGGAGTTTGCATTTTCTTCCGCGGGCGCCCTTATCTTTGCCTGTATATGTTGACGTTTTGCACGATATCTAGGTGTGTAGGGCTTCCTTCTTTGTTCCTCCCGCTTCGAGGCTCAGGATACTCGGTGTCAAAGAATCCGACGTCCCGTTGTCTCCGATGACCGGTGAGTGGAACTATCTGGACCCTTATTTTTCGGTCGGCATGGGACGGATCAGCGGACCCTGCGTGAGGAAACTCCTCCTAGCCTCTTCGGTCAAGACAGCGATTTTTCACGAAACAATCGTCTTGTCGTGCGTGTTCGAAAGAAGCATGTCTGTGAAGCCTAGGCCTGACATCCCTCTTTGTGGCACTTCCCAAGCAAGATAAGGTCTGGTGGTCCTGCCTTTTCCGCTACCCGAGAACACACCACAATAACCGCAATATAGACACCATTCTTTTCCATTCCGCTCCAGCAATGTAATCGCTAGAGACATCATCGCATCCGACACACCTCTCATAGACGCGCACGACAACCTCGAACCTCTTTTCCACAATACCCCCACCCGGTAATAGGCTCGCGGTTTATCGATTAGGCGCGAATACAATATGGCGGGGGCTAGCGCATGGCTCGCCTAAGCTTCCGTGCCGTGCGCAAGCCTCGCCGATAGAGATGACCAGTCACCTCGCAGCTCACCACGACGCCGACCCTCTCTCACCGCCCGTCGCGCCTCCATCTCGTTTCGGACGCGAGTCCGAGTCGAGGCTTTGTGTGGCCTGGTTATTGGTGCCCGGCCTTGCCTTTCGGTAATTGGCCCTGCCTCCGCTGGCTTTTGCTTGGGAAGACGTGGTGACTGCCGATTGATGCCGATGCGGTCTTCCGATGGCGAGCGCCGATTTCCTCTTCGCGATTCGGATGTCGGTGTTGGAAATAGTTCTGATATTGTAAGCTTTTGTACTCCTACCACCTAGGTAGTCGTTGAGGAGAACTGAACGTCAGAGGGCGTTGGATCAGGTGGACGGTAAGTAAAAAGCGTATCGCACCATCGGCGTACTTGCACCTTCCACTACCGATACCATTCTCCGGCCCCAGTTTCGAAACACATTTCCTTCTTCCCATTATGTTGAGAGACATCATGGGATGGTAGAGAATCAAGCGACACTTTCGTTTCTTCACCACTCCAGATGTGCTGCAGGGACATGGTCACGTGACATTGTACGAAGCTAGGAGGTACCATCATCGTACAAAAGACACGAATCAATACCGCACAATGAGCGCATTTACCAGTATTCATCAAAATCTCGAATTACATGTATCCATAATGGCAGTAGTGCACCAAGGACTAGAGAAGCACTCGTCACTTGCAGTCGTCATCTAGTATGGCAGTCAGTAATAAAACACACATGTTTCCTCCACAGTAAACATGCTTCTATCCATTCTCCACAGTCAAATCTTGACTCTCTTTCCACCATGTTTCACTCTGCCAGCCTAATTCTCGGACTTGCTAGCATCCCCCTCGCTCACGGAGCAGCTCTCTATCCCCGTCAAACGCAACAAGTCACCACCTCCTTCGGTTCCGTGCAAGGTGCAACATCCAACCTCGAAAGCGGTGTCACAGTATACAAAGGAATACCATTCGCCAAACCACCAGTCGGCGACCTACGATGGACAGCCCCAACATCACCAGCGAACTGGTCCGGCGTCCTAAACGCCACCACCTTCGGCGCAGACTGTGCGCAAAGCTACTCTGAAGTAGGACTCTTCTCCTCCGGCAACACCAACATCTCCGAGGACTGCTTGTACATGAACATATGGGCACCCGCGAACGCCTCCTCGACCTCCAACTTACCGGTCTTTCTGTGGATCTATGGTGGGCGCTTCGTGGGCGGCTCCGGAAGCGTACCTACGTACGACGGAGCCCATCTCGCAGCCAAGGGCATGGTCGTTGTGACTTTCAATTACCGCATGGGACCTTTTGGATTCCTGGCTCATCCCGATCTCAGTGCCGAGTCGGCACACAATTCGTCTGGCAACTATGGCATTCTGGATCAGCAGCAAGCGATCAATTTCCTGAAGACGGAGGTTGCTGCTTTTGGTGGAGATGCGGATCATATCACTGTTGGTGGACAGTCTGCTGGTTCGGCGAGTGCTCTGATGTAAGTGATGCTCACCTGAGGGGATATTTCCTTTCAAACTGCTGACACCATGACAGCATGATGTACAGCCCGTTATCCAGCGATAACATCGTGGGATGCATCGCCGAGAGCGGTGCTCGGGATCCGCATGACCCCGAAACATACGGTCTAGCAACAAGTCACCGATGGATGGACCTCGCCTTAAAACAAGGCGAAGATTTCCTCGCCGAGATGAACGTCACCACCATCGCCGCGCTCCGCAACGTATCCATGGAAACCCTTCTCAAATCCGACAATTCCCAAGACACCATTCTCGACGGCACGGTCTTCGCGAACAGCACTCTCGGCCTGGTTTCCGAACCTCCACTATGGCGTCCCGTCGTCGATGGCTACGTCCTTCCCTACGGCTACGGCGAGACACTGAGCAAAAACGCACACAACGATATCCCAATTATGACAGGAGACAATCTAGGCGAATCCTCTACCAGTAACCTCACTCTAACCACATACAAGACCGGCTACGCCGCCATCATGGGGAACCTCACCAACGATTTCCTCTCCGCCTACCCCGCCACCAGCGACACCGAAGCCACAGCCCAAAACGCCGCCTTCGGCCAAGACATCAACAGAGTCTCGACCTGGCACTGGGCGAGCGACTGGTACGCCGGCGGCGCTACCAGCGACGTGTTTGTATATTTCTGGACCCACGCACCGCCTAATCAGACAAGTGGCGCGTATCACGGTTCGGAACTCTGGTATACGTTTGGCAATCTGCCGACTTATTATAATTATACGTGGACGGAATTGGATTATGAGTTGCAGCGTACTATGGGGGATTATTGGGCGAATTTTATCAAGGGCGGGGATCCTAATGGCGGGAATCTTACTGCTTTCCCCCCGGTTAGGTCGAATGTTACCGAGATTATGTGGTTGGGGGATGCGGTTGGGGTGGACTATGTTGCTAATAGCACGGGAAAGATTGCGGTTATTGAGGATTTCTTTGCGGAGAATGTGGAGTGGTAGGTTGGAAGTTGGGGACTGTGGGTTGCGGATTGAGTGGGTTGGCTGGTATTTAAGGGAAGGGGAGATGGGATAGAAGAGGTTGTGCAATGTAACTCGATTAGACTACAGTCCATCAAATGGCACTCGGTGCAAGTTGTCGGAATGTTTACCACGCTGTATTGTCATTTGTCACGAAAAACTTAATGTCGTCGAACGTGTTAGCCTCATTCTATCTTGATATTTCCACTGTGAATAACCTAAACTGATCTAGTTGGCTTCGTCCAGTTCCTCTTTACGCTTTTACTTCGCCCATGGCATGATTTTCCCCAGCTGCTCGGAGTACTCCTCAGGCGACTCCACATGGAGGTGTCAGCAGAACGGGTTTTTAACATGCGGTGGCATGCATTTTCCGCAACAATCGACGGCCAAAACAAAATGCCACGTTTGGTAGGTTGGTATACGAGACGTCGAGCATAGTGGTGAATTGAAGGAGTAAAGAATCCGAGGTTTTCACCGTCGGTCTTTTGTACTTTTTCTTTTGCGTAGAGGGGATCCCGGTAGGGAAATGTCAGTCTCCTTCGCATAGGAGACGTTTTCTCGTGATATTAAGCTATTCCGTCCTTTCCGCTACGGCGACTTGTAGTATGGCTCGAAAATATCCGGCAGCGACGCATGTAACTCATACCGCACTTCTAGATGGCACACTGACTTAACCCCAACGCACAATACACATTGTCTAAAATCTACACAGTCTTAGATTAAATCATAGCTGTCCTACTAAGTACCATGGATATCGAAAGCAGCACGGAACGAACGCAGGGCTCCTTCCCGCAGCGTTCAACGGCAATCCGGACTCTTACCCTTTCAAGTATACCCGCTCCCGCGCAATCCTGCTCCGTAGCGCTTCACACACTGACCTCACTTCACATCAGCGCGACATCATCGCGATTTCTTTCGACACTCCTAGCGGCCCTCCCTCGACGCACGCCGTTCTTCGCAGCCTAGCAGTCCGATCGGAAAGGTGTGAAGAATTCCTCGCGCGCCCATTGACCCCCTACGAACCCGACGCGCACCACGACAGCGCAGCCGCAAAATACCCCTACAGTTCCGCCATGGGCTTCACAACCGGCTTCGTACGTCCCCTATATTACACACCTTCCCCCTACACTACTACAATGTGCAGGATGCTAATGTGCATGTCCAGTTCGGAGGCTTCACCCTCACATCAGGCATCCTCTACCTCACCATCTCGCTACACACCAGGAACCGCCTCACACAAGCCGCGCTGCTCCGCCAACAACGCACCCTGCTCACAAACGTCGTCGATCCCGAGCCGTTGGCGCCAGAACCCCCAGCGCGAGAAGTACACGTAGGACTCGCGGAGATGGCCAAGGATCGGTGGAATCGCGGGCTCGAGGGCGCGGTGAAGAGCGTGTATGAGACGGATTGGAGGAGGGTGAGGGAGAGGGTGGAGGATAGGGCGGAGGCTGTGTTTGAGAAGTTGAAGGAGCAGAAATAGACTTTTTAGGAGGGAAGGGGGATTGAGGATATTGTTCAAGATACAGCCGTCTGTGATGGTGGCGAGGTGCTTGCTTCACTGCATAAACGTACGATAGAAGGCTTGGTGCCTGCGTGTTGGGCCGCCGGCTTCATTGCTGAGGTTTGGAAATTCTTATACCTTTTCCTTCTGTCTGAATCCCAGTCGTGCCACTGTCTTTCATCTCCTGTCTGTTCCGTTGTGCCAATTTGTTCCGTTTGCTGTTAGGCTGCAGCGCAACAATAGCAACAACTGCTAGCTCTCTCTCCCTCTACCCCGCCACCTCGCAACTCAAAACTCACGACTTTACACCTCAACCCCCATTCAATCTGCAGTTTTAAATTCGCCATGTCGTCCTACGGCTGTGTCCTCGACGTACTAGACGAACGCTACCTCAACCTCCAGGACGTCTTCGGCAATGTCGAGCCATTCCCCCAGCTCGTGCCGTACGAGCAGTACGTGGACACGCCCATCGTCTACCGAATGGACACCATACACGAGCTCTTCGTAGGTCTGCTTCAACAATTCACCGACCGAATCTCCAGACGCCAAGGTAAAGAACTCTGGACCTGGTTCGTACAATGGGAGGTGGAAGAGCCGGCGATGAATGTGGGCACTCCAGTCACGAAGAAGGCCCGCTTTAGCGACGCACCAGCGACACCCTCAGGATCCAAGGAGCCTCGCAAGCCGGCGTTGACCTCAGTCGAGCGCCGCTGCCTTCGCCCGCAGCTGTTTCTCGAAGAGGACATGCAGCGCATTCTCATCGACATCATGCAGGCCGAGAGTAAGCTGCTGCCTAATTTCGTCGAGTTCTTGTACCAGTGGATCGACTTCTACGAGGGCGACGGTAAGGCGCTGTACGCTGCTGTGCGCCATGAGATACCGAGTCTCTGGCTGTTTGCGGAGCATCCTCGTCCGCTCAACAACACGGTACCCTGGGCATCCGAGCAGGAGGACAAGGACAAAGAGGGCGAGAAAATGCAAGATAAAAAGGAAAGCAAGGCTGGTATAGAAGAGGCCGCAGAGAAGATTGGAGAAAAGGTCACACGCAAAAAGCCAAACATTGCGGCGCTGGAAGCCATGGCTGAAGATAGCGAGCGCCTGCAATACCGTGAAGTCAAGTTTGGCCTCCAGCGACCAATCAATCCAAAAGATGAGCCTATGCCGCCACTCTTCAATATCCCGAGTGAGCCTCGCGCACGTAGCAAGTACTTCGCGGCCTGCTTCAAGAACCGACAGCGCGCATCTTGGCTTTTGCAGGAAGCTGGCGTTACGGCCAAGCAGATCCAGAACTACAAGAAGTTGCAAGAGATGCCCCCGAAAGAAACACCCATCGATTTCGAAGGCGACGGCTACATAAACTACTACAAGGACATGCCGTACGCGCAGGAGCAGTTCGCCATCAACGAGAGCATGGCGAGGCTGCGAGAGAAGCAAACCGAGATCGCGATAAGCAATCGACTGGCTGAGGAAGCGCGGCTGGCTGCACACAGCGCAGCTTCGCCGTCGCGTAGAAGCTCTTTCAGTGTTCATAACCCAGCGCCTCTTATACCCCTGACTCCGTCTCATGGCGGCTTTGGAGATCATGTAGCTGTTAGTACATCGCAAGCAGCTGCTATGGAGAAGCGGCGCATGGAAGCTGTGCGCGAAGTTTGTTCTTCCGTTTTCGGAAAATTGAGGTCGAAGGTGTATGCGCGCGCGGGAGCGTCTCCACCATTTCCCCCTCCGAAGGATCCTCTCTCTAAGAGCGATGATTTGTTCGAATCGGATTCAGATTCGGATTCGACTTCTAATGATAGTGAGGATAGTGATGGAGGTCCTAGCGATGACGACGACGATGGTGACCCAATGGACATTACTGCGAGCGTGCATCCTACTCTGGGAGCTATGGCTCGCCCTCCAGCTGCACAGCCTAACGCCGTACCCCCAACACTGCCCGTGCAAGGAAACGCGAGCTCGGTGCAGAATCCCAGTGGTAACAATCCTACTCCGAACGTGCCTCTCCAACAAGCACATTCGCAATCCACCGCTCCAATACCTTCCGTGCCACCGACGAGCCCAGTAGTTCCTGACGCTGCAGCGGTCGCGGCGTACACACAGCATCTTAACAATGCACACGCTTCAGCAAGTAACATGCCACCGCAGCCTTCAGGTGAACAGCCCGCGACCTCAGAACGTCCATCATCACCGGTCCCGTCGACCTACTTGCGAAGTATGCCTATGGCTTCAATCATGGATATCGTGCCATATCTACAACCTGTGACGAGAGAATACCTTCGAGCCCATATGGGAGAGTTACCATCTTCGACGAGACAATTACTTCAAACCCGTCTAGACGCACACGAAGCTAGTGAGTCTACAACTAACGTCAACAGCTCCCCTCAAACCGGCAGCTTTTCGAATGTGGAAAATGCGCAGGGCAGCGGAACTCTGGGCTCGGTTCCGACTCAATCGCTCCCGGGAGGTACCGTTCCAACGCTGAATGCGGGCTTTGCTTCGCAACCGGCTGTACCATCTATCACTATTACTCCGTCAACGTCAGATACAGCTAACCAGCCTCAATCTGCGACGTTTGCTCCGAGGCCTCCACAGATGTTCAATCAAAATCCGTATCTTCAAGCCGTGCCAGGCCCGTCCGGGGCACCGCAAAGCACGACACCTCTTCCATCGGGACCAACTCCAACGCTTTCCCAAACCCCAACGCGTGCAGCACCCCCAGCGACCCTCAACCTGAACCCCACGCCACCCACGCCCGGCCTCATGACCCCCCTCGCCACCCTCGCCAACAACCTCACTCTAACCTCCCCCGAAGCAGCCTCCCCCAACGGCATCCCAATCCTAATCTACATGCCGCGCATCGTTCTCCCCAAAGACGGAAACATATCGCAAGCCAACGACAGTCTAATGCTCGGCTACACACGCCCCGGCACCGGCCTAATCACGCTCAGCAAAGCCATTTTCCTAACCACGCACGTGTGGGAAAACATACTCAACCGCGTACGCAAAGGCCACCAAACCGTGCTAGAATCCTACGGCGTACCGCACAACCACCCCTCAGCCCGACACTCCCTAGCCGGCCACCTCACCCCCGCCGGCCGTCGCCCGACCATGCCGAACAACCCCGACGAAGTCCAGGGCCCGCATCGCACGCTCTACGACAAGCTGGTCCAGGCCTACCACTTCATGGCCGGCTGTAGCGATCGCGAGGCCGAGGTTACTAAGCGGTGGAGGGTTAGTATGGGGCCTATGACGGAGAGGGAGAGGGGTGCGGTGTGGGAGGGTTGGGGGGTGTGGGTTGATAAGGGGATTGGGATTTGTGAGGGTGAGAGGAGGGGGGCGTGTGTTATGGCGTCGGTTGATCCGGTGGTTTGGGATGAGGAGGCCGTGCTTAGGGAGTGCAGGAGGAGGGAGATTGAGAGTATGATTGAGGAGGATGAGGAGAGGAGTGATAGTGATGATGATGGTGTTGCGAGGTTTAGGGATCAGGAGGAGTAGGGTGGTGGGGGTTGTGGTTGGGTGGTGATGATGGTCTGGTCTGGTATCGTGGGAGGGGTGCCGTGCCGTGTAGAAATGGTATGCGATGGGGGGATGGGATTTGCGGACGGGGGGGCGATGAAGATCGCTGGGATTATGATTTGCCGAGTTTGGGCGAGGTGTGTACAATACATCTACATGGTGAGGGTATAAGTGCACATGCTGCATACATAATCCAGCATGTGCAACAACGACCTTTTTGCTAGGAAGGAATCAATCGTGGTATAAATATGGGTGTGTTTTCTTCTTGCGTGGGTGCATAATTATTGGGAAGTATACTAACCTAACTACATATATACCGCCTATGTACTGCTACGGGCTGCTATGGGGGTATGTGGTGTTTTGAATTTTGACTTTAACGATGGGATGGCATGGCTTTTTAATATTGTGTAGAGGAAGTAGAGGAAGTAGAGGAGATTGGCACTGCAATCTTTAGCCCCCTCGAGAGGGTGACTTAGGTGACACTACATACGCCACAGCCACGCTTTTAGCCACGCTTTCAGCCAATCACTCGTGAGATTTTCTTCACTGGTTAGTGTAGAATGGGATTTGTGGTGGCAGTGTTGCATATACGAGCCGTCCGTCGGGCTGTGTTGAATTAATCGTGGCTAATTTCACTATTTCACTGCAATCTTTAGCCCCCTCGAGAGGGTGTCTTAGGTGACACTACATACGACATACCCCACTACGATAGTACAGCGCGTTACTGAACCAACAACCGCAGAATCTCTTGATTCAGAGGCAGCTAATCCAGATGAAAAAAAAAGTAGCCAAATAGCGATACTATAGCTCGATTTAGTCACTAATTCTAGCGATTTTGCGGATTCACTGCAATCGTTAGCCCCCCCTAGACCTAAGCCTTACTACCCCGCATCCAGCATCTAGCACCCTGGAACCAGGCATCAGAGTATGATATTAGTATCTAAGCGATCCGACACGCAGCATAGACACGAATATGTAGAGAAAAGTGAAGTAGAACATAACCATTTCAATCAGAACAACAGAAAATGATATCGTGAAACTGTTCTCGTCTAGAAAGAAAAGAGAAGCATAGCTTGCGCGTAAAAACGGGGTATATATCTTTCGAACATCCTCCCTCCCCCCTCCTATCCTACCTCATCCCCATCCTACCACCCCACAACCAATCCCCCTCCCACCACCGCCACCGCCACCGCCACTACCAATCCCACACCCCCTCCCATCCCCATCCCCATCCCCACAGCCCCCGACTCACTCCCCCCACCCCCACAAGCCGGCGACGCAGTAACCGTCAAAACCGGCCCCTCCAACACCGTAGTCGAACTCAGCGTCGCCGTAACAGACACTCTCGAGAAATTCGAATCCGCGGACCCATTACCGATTGGTTGTGGGATTGGAGAAGGGAGAGACGTGACCATGGCGGAGGCCGAGATGGAGGACATTAGGGTAGCTAGGGTGGTGTGGTTTGCTAGGGTGGGTGTTAGTGTTAGTATGTTGTGTGGTAGGAGAGATGAGGATACCAATACATGCAGAAATCAAGAAGAAAGAAAAGAAAAAACCATACAAACATTCTCCCCCACATTACACAAATCCGCAAACGCACTCAACGCCTCCTGCGCCCCACTCCCACACGCTCTCGCAATCGTAGCCGTGATGTCGCGGGTTCTGCAGAGCGTGGTGAGATATCTTTCCTTCTCGTCCTCGGTATCGGATAGCCATGCGGAGGTGGTTGAGGAGGTGATGCTTAGGAGGCAGGAGGGAGGGTGTGGGGTTGTTGTTAGGGCGAGGATGGTTGAGAGGAAGATGGTGAGGATGGTGAGGGTGTGGGGTATAGGGGTGTGCATGGTTGTGGTGTGGTGTGGTAGGGACTGGAGATGGGGGATGGAGAAGTGTTTGTGTTGAATGAATCGGGGTTTGGGCTGGGGGGGTTGATATCAATAATCCTAACACCAAGAACGACACAATCCGAGTCCAAACAAATCTACTACTTCCTAATCCCGTCCTTCGCTGCGCGGGGAGATAGGTTCGGGGGGTTTGGGGGTCGACTCGGTAAACGTGCGGGAATGTAAGGTTGGGCGGGATGGATAAGGATAGCGAAACCGTGAAACCCCCCAAAAAAAGGAAAAGAAAAGAAAAGAAAAGCTAATAATCAATTCTTCGAAACCAAACTATCCTACAAGCCCTAATATATAATCCCCTCTATCCCCACCGTCACATACCATGCTATTCCCCCCACATCCACACATCCACCCAGAACCAACCCCTCTTCCCTCCTCCCTCCGCCTTCCTAGACCCTACCCATCCACCCACCCACCAAAAGTCCCCTTAATCCGCACCCTCGCATACATACATGCCTAGTCGAATACACACACAGCAAAAAAGCAAGACGAAAAGCGAGGCTGCATCAAACACGCCAAGACCCGACCCGAAACGGCACGAAACGAAACGAAACGAAACGAAACAGGTAGAAAATAGATTGATTCGATGGAACTACTAGGTACGCCACGTATACATACACCACGGCATCCATGCATTATTAGAACCGACTAGGTAGGTGATGACGTTCTAGAGCTATGAAGCGAATGTTTGGAGTAGAGAGTAGAGAGTAGAGAGTAGAGAGTAGAGAGTAGAGAGTAGAGAGTAGAGAGTAGAGAGTAGAGAGTAGAGAGTAGAGAGTAGAGAGTAGAGTAGAGTAGACACGACGATGTTAGGTAGGTAGAAGAGAAGGAAGGAAAAGAGGAAAAGAGGAAAAGAGGAAAAAAGAAAAGGATCTAGATAACCCCCCAAATTCAGAGTTTGGAATTCAGAGTTCGGAAGATTAGATTAGAGTAATACCGCAGTTACGCTGGTACACACACACACACACACACACACACACACACACACACACACACACAAACACACACACACACAACCAAAATATAGATTAATATCCAGAAGAACCGGTTCAATCAATCTACCCCTCCCCTTTCCTCTCCCCCTGCAACATCCCATCATCTATCCACTCCACACTCCACACTCCATCACACCATCAACTCCAAAAGAAATCTAACCCGCACCCCTTCCCACCCCAAACCCAAATAACAAACTCCAATAACAAAACCCCCCAACCCAACCCAACCAAAACAAAAAAGAGAAAAAAAAGATTTGAATTCCCATCCGCACATACATACTCCAAAAGCACCAACGCTGATGATATCTAAAAGTACAAGAAGAATGCCAATCCCACTCCCAAATCCTTGAATCGAACCAAAAAGCAAGCAAGCAAGGAAGGGGAAGAGGGAGGAGGGAACTCCTGAGGAGCATGGGGGCAAAAAAAAAGAGAAAAAAAGAGGCGGGAGTAGTAAGTAGGTATATTCGCAACAAACAACAATACTGCAAATCAAATCAAATCAAATCAAGCCAGAGTGTGTATAAGTGTAGTCAAGTCAACGCTTTTAAAGAAGCCAACAGTAGTCCAGTCCTTCTTTCCTACTTTCCGCCCAACAAGCAAGTAAGCAAGCAAGTAAGCAAACAAACAAGAAAGCCCAGAAACGGAGGGGAAAAAACAGAGATTTCGAGATTTCGAGATATCGAAGCGTGGTGATGGGTATTGGTATTAAAACTATGCTGGGAGGAGTCATCGGTCATCGCTGTATAACAAAGGGAGAAAGACAGAGACTGAGACAGAGAGGCAGAGAGGCAGAGAGACAGAGAGACAGAGACGGAAACCGAGAGAGCGCTCGCGAGCGCGCACGAGCAGTAAAAGGACAGTATATCGCAGCAAGATCATGAAGAAAGGAGTAGTAGTACGATCATGAGGGCGGAGTAACAGGGTGCTTCGGCACCAAACCATTCGGACCGAGCATCGAGGGTATAGGTTTACGACGCGCTTTCGCCTGCGGGACTCGAGGCACGCCTTGTATAACGCGCGGTTCCTTCATTAGGGTCGGGTCCAGTTTAGCCGGAACTGCGACTTGTTAGTATTCATTTTCAAACTTGCTTCGAAAAAGTGTGGGCAACTCACTTCGACTAACGATGGCGCGGTAATCTCCTGGAAACCGTGAATTTGGTGGGGTTGCTGATGCGGTGCGCCAGAGGTGGTCCGTCGTATCAGCTAAGAAGTTGCCTCGGGTCTTGCGGAAGAAACCTCCGCCGCCGCGGTTGCGCTTTGCGAGGATGATCTCGTCAAAAATCTTGATCGAGGGGTCATCCCCGCGGGTGCTCTCCCGTTCATGAATAAACTCATTAAGACCTAGAAGAGGTTAGCAAGCTTTTTGCATCGCTTTGAGAAGACGTACCTTGAGTCTGTTGCAGCATTTGCATGTATTGCATGTTCTCATTCGGCATACTCTTCAAGAACTCGTCCATCTTGAAGTGGTAAATCAACCCTGACTTCTTCTGGTCGCCCGAGGCATTGACCATATATCGTCGGTAAGTGTACAGCAAGCTAGCGAAGCACCTCACAAAGGACGCGCGGACTTGATCGGGTCGGAAAGCGTTGGGACAGACCAGGCAGATGGTGTCGACGCATGTCCCATGGGCATATGTACTGCAACCTATTCAAAGTTAGACGACACCTTCTCTGCGGAACGTGCAACTTACCATTACAGCGGTACAACCCGTCGTCCGACTTCTCGTCGCACACGGAACAGGTTGCTCTCTCTTCGTACGGCCGCCACTCCAAACAATGCCCCTCTTGCCAGCGCGTAGTGTCTGTGTTGCGCACTGGTTGCATCGACATACCTGGCATGATCGTCGACGCCGCTAGTGTGGACTGGGCATAAACCGACGGTGCGTATGACGACGGCGCGTGGAATTCGCGGCTCAGGGACGACATGGAGCCATTCGAAGAGTGTCCCAGCACTCCCTGGCTAGGTCTCCGCATCATGGGTGGCACGCGCTCGTAGCCAAACTGTGATCGCATCGGTAACCATTCACCGTTGTCACGCTCATATTGACTTACCGACGAGCTTCGCCGGGACGAAGTTTCGAAGTGACCGGATCGCTTCTCGCGCAGGTTGGCCTGCAGCGCATAGCCAGAATCGCTGCGCGAAATCGGTGTGCTGGGAAGAGGCGGGAAGGCTGACGAGACGGGTGATGTCTTTGGTGAAGGCGGAGAATTGGCTGTCCTGACGGTTGACGCAGTTGACGGTCGATCGCTTCCGCGACTCTGAGCGCTGGATTGTAAGAAGGCGTTGTAGATCAGCGGACGTGAACTAGATGGTCCCAGAACATTTCCGAAAGAGGTCGAATTAAGACCAACATATGTTTGTAAAGTTGAAGGTGGTGCTCTGTGACTGAAGACACCGGGGTTCTCGGAGCAGAAGGTGTCGTATGGGAATGATTCCATGGCATAGGCGGGAGGGCCAAAGGGGACTCCGAACCGTGCATGATGGGGTGCGGAATGTTGTAGTAGAGAGGTAAGCTTGCGGCGCTGTTGGCGGGGGAGCGGTGGTGGCGGGCCGCCGTTTGAGACAATGGAATTGTTGTCCAAATCGATCAACACGTAGTCGTCTTCGGGGTAATCGGCCGGCTCGTACCTGCGTTCGATACCGACAATGTAGGGACACGGGGCCTCGATGGTCTGTATCAAACGCGCAGGCAGCAAGGGAATGAAAACACCCGCCCACTTGAAAGGATATATTAGGTGTGTGATGGCTAAGCTTGCCAAGTGTAGCATTGCTGGGTGAGATGATAGGAGGATGATCTTGGACTCGGCCATGACATACTCGAAGAGCACGACGATGTTGGGGATGGATAAACAGCGGAAGAGGGCGTAGATGTCGATGTTGCGGGAGCCTGGGATCTCGTTGGCAGCCTCCTTGCGGGCATACATGCGTAGTTCGCGAATGCCAATCTCGACCTGTGTGATGGACGTGATCGGACTAAGAGCCTCCGCACACAGGTTGACCACGTATCGTTCGAGGGGCTGCCACATGCCAATCCGCGGTGAAGATGCCGGCACGCGCATTATGCCGCCGTTGGTCATGGGGACCACGATGGCCTTGAGCCACTCCTTCCAGAAAGGGGTCAAACTCGCATCCCGGCCCATCACACCATACGCACGTGGGATCCAGAGGCCGGTCTCTCCATCCGTAAGTCCTTCGATTTTGGAAGCCGCGCCATGTCTCACGGGACGAAGCAGATCAGTCATCAGGCCAATCTTTTCTTCGACCGCACTGATCTCCTCTTCCAGCTGCTCTCGCTCGTCACTGTCAAACGTGACTGTGGGCAGTTGGGCTAAAAGGCGCGATAGTCTCGCTCGCTCTATTACCAGTCGCTCGCCCAAGCTGCTGGCTAGTTCACGCTCTTCTGGGTTCATGTGCAGTCTCCGCCACTCCTCGCATTGCCGCTCGAGCCCTTCGGCGGCAGTCGCGTTCAATGGCATCCACACAATCATGCAGATGCCGTATAGTTTTGAGCTGTCGCCATTCGTCATGGCGAACCCATGCCACAGGGACTTGGGCCGCTCGTCCGAGGAGACGACGCTGACGTCGTTGGGAAAGGCAAACATGGGCACAAAGTCCGGGAAGGGGTTCCGTCGCTTCAGCTCCTCGACCATTGCCTTGGGCGGGTATCGGTCCAGCAGTACGGGCTCGTATCGGCGCAGGAGGGGGTGCATGTCCGGCTCCGGGTTGAAGGGCTGCGGGACGGGAATGACCGAGTTGTAGCCGGACATCCTCTTTGTCGTCCGTACGGACGCTGGGCCCATGTTAGCTGCCGGGCCAAAACAGGAAAAAAAATACGATGTACAGGGTGGGACAGGACAGGCTTACCTTGACGTGCCATTGACGACTGTCGCTTCAGACTGCTCTGCATGGTTGACAGGCGCCGCCGGATGCTACCGACGCCGGTCCTGAGGTTCCCGCCCGCCTCGTCATGTTGTTGCTGCAGTCGCGGCGGCCGGGCGCGCGGTTTCGTGGCCGGGCGGTTCTGCTGTGCGACGCCGGCTGTGAACTGTATCTCCTCCAAAAAGTTTTCCCTCTCCGACGCAAATTTCCGGAGGGCGTTCTCGAAGTCGACGTCGCTGAGGCCAGAGCCGCCGATGGGGAAGCCTTTTATGGTTGCGCTGCTCCTGTTGCTGGGAGTCTGCCTGCTCTCGGGGCCAATGACGGTGCTGGTCGAGCAGCGGTGCTCGAAGCTCTGGGCCGACCCGCGCTTGGTGGCGTGGGCATTGCACTGGCCCTCTGGCGAATTGGGGCGGGTCGAGTCGGTCTCCAGAGCGCGATCCTCCTCAATTGTCTCGACGTCTGCGGGAGGCACGAGCGGGGAGGCGAGGCTGCTGAGGCTCGTGGGGTGGTTGCGCTCGTCGTAGACCTGCGAGGACTCGATGCCGGATATGAAGAAGTAGTCGGCGAGCGGCGGGACGGGGAGGTCCTGTGGTTGGGGGGTGGGCGTGGAGGGAGCCATTACGGTAAGGACCAGGACATGGAATATCCAAAAGACAGACAGGGGCCTTCCTTCAAGGAGCGTCTGGGACGGAAAACACGTCGTGGGTCGGGCGTGTTGCTGGCGGCGCGCTCAAAACATTGGGACTTGAGACTTGGGCGACTTGGGCGACTTGGGCGACGGCTGCGGAGTGTGGGCAAGCTACCACGTACCTACTCTGGGTATGCACGGGAAGCTTGACTGTACGACGGTGACGGCGGGCGTATGTATCGCGTTGGTAGCACGGGCAGTGGCTCGCAACGGCGTTTCTTTGGGGAGGGGAGACGAAAAGACCTGTGCCTGCTCGCTGGCAGTAGTGGAGGCGGTATGTGGCTGGTGGGCGTGTATGTGTGCTTGTCTATGTGTGCACGCTGCGAGGGCGGAGAGGGCCCAGGGAGAATATTCGGGAGGGTCAATGCAATGCACTGGCAGCCAGACAGACCATCCTAGCCCATCCTAGCCCGTCCTAGCCCGTCTTAGCCCGTCCTAGGCTATCCTAGACCATCCCTAGACCGTTTATCGCTCTCTGCAAGGCACCGGACGAGGGCAGCAGACGACGGCCACCCTTTGCGTTTCGCGGGTTTGCGCGACTCATGCACGCGTTCCCGCCGGTGCCGTTGCACGATTCGCGCATTATTCATGCCGAAGCATGGCCAGCAGGCTACTTACTTACAGGCTGCGACGAACTCCCCATCGCGATGTCGCTGACCTGACGCCCTTCCTTCCCGAAGCAGAGGGTGGGCGTCCCGAAGCGGCCAGCCCCTGCCGTGTCGTGGGGATAAGGACGGCGGCGATATCGAGAATAGGGGTACGACCACATACGACCACACACGACCGCAACTCCATTGATCCGCATAAACAATAATGTCTTGCACGCGTCCCCTGCAGCATTTGCGCTGTGCTGTGCCGTACATGTGCCTTCACGCGCGACCTACTCCACAGATACGATGCGATATATATTGCGATATGCCGTCAATTTCGCGACGGTGACGACGGGCGCGACCATCACCACCGCCATCGCTTTGTAGGTACATATTATTATTATTGTAGCGTCGAGGCATCATCCTCGCTCGGTAGAGTCCTGTTAGACAGCAAGCGCCGGCAGCCTTCCGAGCGATCCTCCAGATGTCCACCACCGCGCCGTTTCACGTAAACACCAGCACCACCACCAGCACCACCACCACCCCCCGTGCCCCCCAACCCGTTCCTGCCCACGACGACCCGGGATTGTGGGTTGACAAAGCAAGCAGCCAGCATCCCTGACCAGCCTGTCCAGAAACACGCTAGATGTTCTGGGCGCGGCCGCGCTACCTGTGGGTGCGTGGGTGCGTGGGTGCCTGTCCAGCCTGTCTCCACACGCCAACGCCGCACCTTCCCTCTCGAGCCAGTGAGTACTACAAGTCCGGCGCATGCGTATTTGCGATATCCGACGGACCTCATCTTTGCGGTGATGGGGCCTGGCTTCGAGATTGGCCTCAAGACTGGCCGCGACACTGGCCTCGACATGTACACAACCACCTGGGTATGCGCACAAATCCCAAATCCTAACCCAACACTCTGTATTACGCCATTTATTTCCCGCGACCTTAAATGCTGTCATTTCAACGTCGAGGATCACTTGACTTTGCGGCTGATGTTTGAGGCTGACAATAGACGCGGCCGTCGTCTGAATGGTCGACCGGCCAAATGATACAATCCTTCACGCCCATGCCATGCCATGCCATGCCATGCACACGCCACGCCACCACACCACACCACTTCCCCAGGCACGCATAGGCCTATCAACGCCGCACCTATACATGAACCCAAACCCAAACCCAACGCCCGTTCTAGAGCAGCAGCTTCTCCTATGCAGGACGCTGCATTCCCATCCCTATAGCCTCTCATATTTAAACCCATCGAGCCGTATTAATAGACCCCCGTTACTAATAATCCGCTCGAAATAGAACACTATGCAGAACCAAACGCCTCCATGTTTGGTTTAGGGGAAGGGGAAGAAGGAAGCTCCTATCCCATCCCATCCTATCCTACTACAATATCGGTTTCGCCGTCGCCAGAGCCTCAAACCCGTCGGGACTCAGGAGTCGTTTCGTTTGTGTGTGAGCGGCGGGCGCCCGATGCTGTCTGTGTCTGTGTGTGTGTGTGTGTGTGTGTGTGGGGTGATGCCTAATAATGTAATGAAAGTAGGTATTGTATTGTCCGAGCATTTCTTGATTTATACATAGACCATAATCGGCATCGCCATCGCCATCCCCCTCCCCCTCTTTTTTTCGGTACTGCTCTTCGGACAATATTGTCATGTCATGAGTCGATGCGATACGATCGAGGTGTCGGAATCGGAGGTGCTGCGTGCGGAAACGAAACTGCGAAACTGCGAACCCCTCGAGAGTCCGAGTCCGAGTCCGAGTCCGACGGAAATATACTTATTGTACCTACCGTACATATATGTATGTATTGTAGACTGACTGATTGATTGATTGATCGACGAGGACTTGCGCCGGTAATTCGAAGTTTAATTCCAACTTTAATTCTTCTACTTTTCGTTCTTGAATAGTCTTGCGGGGAATATCGGCATATGTACATGTATACAGTACACGTTATATCGACTATGTAGTAGTATCTATCTATCTATCTATCTCCAAACCTACATACGATATTATACAACAACCAAGTCCACGTGAAACCATAGCAGCTGCAGCCTTCAAACATCCCCTGCCTAACAACTTATCCAGAGTTCGGAATACCGAGCGAGCAGTAAAACTACACATCATCACCATCATCTCAATCAATCAAATCAACAATCCCCTAAACAATCTCCCCCCCCCCCCCCGCTCGCGCAGACGCAAGTCAAGTCCTACAATACATACCCAACCCAACCCAACTACCTCATCATCTCATCATCTCGGATCTCGGACCTCGCTTAGGCGGGGAGGGGGAGGGGGAGGGGGGTTTAGTATCTACAATAGTCCAGTGTAGACAAAAAGAAGAAAGAAAGAAAGAAAAAAAAAAGGGCGACGGAGAAATGCGTAAAAACGCACGGCGCCAATGCGTACAAAACCGACGACTAGAATGACGATAGTCGGGTGTGATGAATGAAGAAGAAGAGGAGGGAATGTGGGCCTAGTAGATATTGTTCCCAGGAATCCCGCCCTTACATACATACAATGCATGCAGGTACAATACAACACGCACCATTAGATCGCAGCTATGATCACGTGGGAAGACTACTAGAAGCGCCACGCCGGACTCGAGCGCGTGTCTAGGTGATTGCGCTTGCGCTTGTGGTAGTAGTGGTAGTAGTAGTAGTGGTAGTGGTGAGTGAGTGGATCCCACTAACTCTTCACCGACGACTACTAAGCCAACCCGTGCTCAAGGATCCACGATCTCCTAGAGCGCTTCTCCACTCAATCGCCAATTGCCCTAGAGTCTTCCTCGTCTCACTAGCCTGTAACTTCATCGCCTCTTCATCTACCTCGTCCACACTGCTGCTACCCTTCGCCTCGAGCAGAAAAGCGACCTGTATGACATCCCTCGGGTTCAATATCGGCGCGTTAGATAGACTCGGGTCGGCGGAATGCAAGTCCCAATTCAGCGACTCCGAGACGAAGGGAGGTTTTGGATTCACGTTGACGGATTCGAGCGACACAGCACCTTCCCCCACATTCTCCAACTGCGCTTCGAGAAGATATCTCCCTACGCCATCTCTTCCACTGAGCTCGCCAGCCTTGGTCCGCACGCTGAGAAGCTGTTGCGCAACGAATTGATACAGCTTCCTGAACGTTCGCACTCTCCCGCTAGCTGCTTTGCCCTCCCCAATCATCGCTGCTTCCGTATACGTGACCGTGACAGCTAGTACATGGTTCCCCTCCTCTTTGAGCTCGAACCTCAGGATCCTCTGTAGACTCTCTCCGGGTCCCGGCGTGCCTTCTGCTTGCCCGTCGCCTGTTTCGCCCGTGCCAAGGAGATCTAGAGATGATCCTGAAGGGGAAGATGGTGTCTGCATATCTCCCTGTATCCTCACGCCGCTAATCGAGCGCGCTTTGTCGTTGGGATCGAGCTCATTATTTGCGCAGAGCGTGCAGGAGAATGTTTCGCCGACGTAGGCGCTGCCGAAAGCTTCGGGGAGGTTGAGGACGGGGCTGAGGATCGATTGCGAGGTTGTGGGGTTGGAGGAGGGGTACGCGAGGGAGGCTGTGGGCGCGATGCCGAGGGCGCTGGAATTGGGGAGTGGGTGTTGGATTCCGAGGGACGGGCGGGATAATCTGGGAGTGTGTTAGAGAGATGGTCACTTGGGCGGTGGTAGACAAGGGAGTACCTTAGCACTTTCAAGCTCACGGTGTGCGGTATCTTGAGCGCTTCGCTGTTGGTCGGACGATGCTGTGCCATGTTCGCGGCTTTGCCGAGAAGTGCGTAAAGAGATTAATGTGGTTTTGCGATCCGAACTGCCAAGGCGATCACAGTATCCGCATTATCGAGTGTAGAGTGTGGTGTCGTAGAGTTCTGTCGCGGTCGGCTGGCGTGGCGTAGCTCGCGAACGAACATGAGATGGTCGTGAGGTAAAGTGGAGTATTCCGTCTCGTCTCGGAATTCCCTAATCATGACCCGTGGTCCGTGCGAACACTATCATCCCAATATCTACTATTTACGGTTTCTCAAGCATATGCTGCATCTCCAGTAGCTTCTCATATCTTTGTTAGAAAAGTGGAAAATGTCATCCGACATTCCGCTCCAGAGATGCCCCGATCTCATCATCAAAAGCGATACGCCAAAAGGTTTTTCCTAGGTTGCTCCACCAAATGCACCATCTAGAGATTGACAAAAGTACAGGTCGCGGCGTATTCGCCACAAAACATATTCCTGCCAAGACCGTTGTTGACATATGCTCGGTGTTAGTATTAGGCCTAGAAGAGAACGTGAAGCATATAGAACACACTTCCCTCTTCCATTACACATAGTAAGAGATAAAAATCTGATCCGTACTCATCATTGCCACTTATCTCCCCCAGCAACTGGCCGACTACGGATGCGGCTGGGAATAAAAAGGTAGCCCAAGCCGTGATTTTCGGTCTAGGCTCCATGTTCAACCACTCCACTCAAGACCAAAACGTAGTCTGGGAACGCGATACCGATCGCCTTGTCATCACATATCGCACACTCCGCGATATCCGGGCAGGGGAAGAACTCTGTAAGAGAGAAAACGAAGATAACATATTCTTCGCGAGCTAACATCCAACCTAGGCATATCCTATGGAAGCCATTTGACTTTCAAAGACGTGGACGCACCAACTCCTCCATCGCCCGAGGAAGAGATGGAGCAATTCAACCAAATACATCTAGAGTAGAACATCAAACCGGAGCCGAACACAGCTACAAGTACAAAGAATCGATACAAACATGTGCAGACAGTCACCTGGCGCCATGTCTAACTCCCAATAACCCTCCCAAATCATATGCTTGTCCGTGTGGGCGGAGAAAATCACTGCAAGGAAGCTTCGGTATTATGTCGCAACGACTTCCGACCCTGTCTCGCTTGCCGGTGTCTGATCCGCTGAGCTGCTGTCTTCCGCATCGTTCCGGAGCTCATAGGCTAATTCGAAGCACTCCGAGAGTAGCTGTGTCACACTGCCTTGTCCTTCAGGAATTTCGTTACCTACCATGAACTTGCCATCCACACGCATGTTATCGATAGAGTTGAGCTACGTATTTGTTAGCGAGAAAAGTTGCGCCGTATCGCAAAGGAGCACCAACCTTCATAGAATAAGGGTACAGCTCGCGAGGAGATGAGACACCACCAAGCTTCTTGACTTCGACCAGACACTTGCGCAGAGTTGTAAGCTGGTTGTAAATGGGTAAGAGGGCTTCCGAAACTGGCTCGGAGGAGACAATGAGGTGGTAAACGAGCGCATAGCTCTTCCGCAACAGGTACAACAACGTCCTCTGCTCGTACAGATCCGATGGTCTGCCTAATGCATCCACAAAATTTCCATCCACCCGGGCCTCGTCGATGCGATCAAGCTGTCGCTGATAATTCCACAAGTCTGTCTCGCGAAGCGACCAAGCTTGAGTCAAGCTCAGCTTCTCCAACTTGTTGCGAATGCCCAATAGCTTATCGTATATATCCTTAAAGGCAGGTGCGATCCGGCCTTGCTTCTCCTTGATCGTGTTTAACCAGACGAAGTTCCGCCGTAGTAGGGTCTCGATGAGTTCCTTTGCTTCAGGTGCGGGCGCTGGCTGAGCCATGGATAATTGGAGTTTCTCCGTCATCTCTGCCAGCTTATCTTCCGTCGTTCCGGTACTCTCAAACGCGGAGATTCCATATGGCTTGAGCTCTTCCGTAAGCTCTTTCAGTTGCACCAGATAGTCATCGACCTCGGCGTGGGGAAATGTAGACCGCGTATTACACCCGGCGAGCGATCTCAAGATAGACACCAACTTCTCGTACATCGGCCGGAGATCGTCTGTGAGATGAGACTGGGCCAGCTCCAGCCTAGCGAGCGTCTGGTCACAGACTTGCATGCGCGCCTCAAGAAGCGTTAGAAGATGGGGGCTGTACGCTTCCTTGCCCTTGGCGATATATGTCTTGGCATTTTTTAGCTGTGTTCCTATCGAGTGTAGGTCTTTCGGTGAGTAGAAATGTGCTTCTTCGAGGTGGTCTAGCAGCCGCTGCAGGTTGTCAGCAGTAGTCCACACGATGCTGATTGGAGATGACCTACCTTAACGGTCGATATGAACGCATACCTAGAGAAAGGGTTAGCGCTCATTACGATACTGTGGCTTCGGCCCGAGCTCGGTGAAGGTGTAGCGAGACTGTCGACAAGCATTACACCTTAGTTAGAGGTGGAGGTACATACACTGCGGGGGCTTCGTGCGTTTTCCCTATCGTCATGTACGCCAGCGATATGAGCTGAAAGCAGTCGTCGAGCACGGTATCAACTGTCGAGGAACCGCATCGTTAGCGCCGGGCCCCTTTTCAGGTTACGATGGAGGTGATGGAGACGAACCTCGATTCTGTTCGAGTCGCTTTGTCGTCCGGACTTGATTCAGTAATTCCACCTGGGCAATCATCTGATCGTAGAGCTCGATGACATCCTGACTCTTGACGTACGTCGAACGGTCCTGCTTGAGCAGTTCCAACTTCGTCCGTATAGATAGCAGCGAGTCGAGAATGGGCTGCTCCTTCGGATCAAGCGGAATGCGCACTGCGGGAGAGTCCGTCATGGTAGATCAACTATTAAGGTACGTTCGTGAGCGGGTCTCTGTGCAGCCGTGGCGGTAGGTAAGTTTCAGCGCTGAACAGACGCCCGGTGATGCAGGAAAGATTGGGGCTTTGTCGGGTGCACCCTTTGGGAAAGCGTGGGGTGGGGAAGCGGTGACGTTGATTCGCCCCGCTCGGCACGTGACTTAGTAGGGCCGGCGTCTCGCTTAGCTTAATGCCGATCGCTGAGAGACTCCCACAAACCTTTTCGTCGACATCTTCAACACACGCACCGGCACACTCACACCTCGACAACACCCGACCACACACAGTCGCCATGTCTACCGCCGAACTCGCCTCCTCCTACGCGGCCCTCATCCTCGCCGATGACGGCGTCGACATCACTGTACGAGCTGCCACTTGCAATATAGTCGAGTCTGGTGCTAATAATTTCAGGCCGACAAGCTCCAATCTCTCATCAGCGCCGCCAAGATCGAAGAGATTGAGCCCATATGGACAACGCTATTCGCAAAGGTGCGCAAATGACAGTGGCTTGGGAGTGCTGGGCAGATTCTGATGTGGCATAGGCTCTTGAGGGCAAGGACGTCAAGGACCTGCTCCTGAACGTCGGCTCAGGTGGTGGTGCCGCGCCCGCTGCCGGCGGTGCTGCTGCTGGCGGTGCCGGCGATGCGGCCGCCGCTCCCGCCGAGGAGGAGAAGGAAGAGGGTACGTTGGACGCGATGTCCTTGCATACGTGGATACTGACTATGTTGCAGAGAAGGAGGAGTCAGACGACGACATGGGCTTCGGTCTGTTCGACTAAATGGCCTCTTTCATACATTTCTTCGCCATTTGCCTTTGGGGACTTTCAAAACGGGTCAGCGATCGGATCATGCATATTCCCATTTCTGCGGCGGGTCCGGTCATCGACTGTACTGCAGGTAACGCAGCCTGGCATATCCTGCACACTTCAGAGATTCTATGACGGCGTCACGAGATATGTATAGGCGGCGGGTTTCAATGAAAGACTTCGAAAATGCACTCACGGACCGATATGAGTGAACGTGTGACGAACACTGATGTATTTCTTCTGACACGGCAATTTTCATCATTGTTGTCGCCTGGAATGGAAATGTACTGGATCGTCTCTCAGAACTGACATTTATCCTGTATAGATTATATTGCGGGGACTGCCTCCCATGTGTGTAGCGCCATTCGGTTCACACGAGTCTTGTCAAGGGTCTTCCAGGTAGCATCCGTTCAACGCTTAATCTTGAGATCGTGTTTCGATTAAGAGGCATCTATTCTAACGCTACCGCCTATTCTCGCCAACAAAAGTCTTCTACAATGGTGGAGTGTCCGCAAACAAATTCGCAGCCATGTTCTCAGGGTATCTCCCGCCGCTAGATCCAGCCTCCTCGCACAACTTGCGAATCTTCTGCTCTTCCTCCTTGCTCAACTCCACGCTGCACGCGCCGATGTTTTCCTTTAGCCTATTTAACTTCGTCGTACCGGGAATGGGGAAAATATCCAGCCCCTGCGCCATCAGCCAGGCCAGCACAAGCTGCGACGCCGTGACTCCCTTGCTCTTCGCAATCTCATTCAGTCGATCTACAAGTTCTAGGTTCTTGGGGAAGTTCTCCTCCGAGAAGCGGGGCACATGCCTGCGAAAATCACCGGCCTCGAAGTCATCACGCGAACGAAGGGTACCAGTGAATATGCCGCGGCCGAGGGGAGAGTAGGCCACGACGGCAACACCGAGCTCGCGGCAGGTGCTCAGGAGGTCTATCTGCTTGCTCTCGATCTCCATGGCGAAGGGCGAGTATTCGATTTGTACGGCGGTGATGGGATGGACTTTGTGGGCGCGGCGGAGGGATCTGTATGAAATCAGTCCTGGTCATCCAGAAAATTGGGCGAGTCCACATACTCGGATGACACCTCGGAGAGACCGATATATTTGAATTTCCCCTCATTCTTCAGCTCGACCATGGCTTGCACCGTCTTCTCAATAGGCGTCTTCAGATCCAGACGATGACAGTAATACAAATCGACGCTCGGAAGTCCCAATCTCTCCAAGCTCTTCGCACATGCCTGCTTCGCATACTCGGGGCTACTGTTGACAGTGATCACGGTGCGATCCGCATTGACTTTGTTGCCAAACTTGGTAGCCAGGAAAATGTCGTTGCGCTTCTCAGGGTTGAGTTTGAACCATTTTCCGAGCAGCTCTTCGCTGTCGCCGTAGACATCTGCCGAATCCCAATTGCGCTCGCCCATTTCGTAGGCAGCGTCTAGGAAGGCGAGGCGCTCGCTGTCGGGTTTGGTGGCGCCGTAGGCTGCAGAAAGACCCATGAGGCCGAGACCAAGTCGGGGTACTTGAGGGCCATTCTTGCCAAGTAGTGCGATGGGAAGAGACATGTTGGGTTGAGTTGAGTGGTTGGTCAAGATGAAAGTGAGAAGTGTGGTAGTGATGGGGTTGGAAGTTGATAGTTAGAAGTTTATGAGTGGGGAAACAGTATCAATCACGCATTTATATCTCTTGAGGCTGGCCCGGAGCTCCGCTGGCTCTCTGTAAGATGCACCGCTTGCTACCTTGGTATTATATCCTGGATTCGGCTTTATTGCCGTTATCTCCTCGCAGCCTGACACATTTTGGAGCATGTTTTGTAGTCGGAGCTCGTACCGCATTTCTACTAGCAAAACCTATGAAATCCAGCTTCTACAAGGTAATGTACGAACTGTGGCGGCTTCACCCTTACCTCAGCCCTAGATTTAGATCTTTCTCCCATGTAGACTTTTGTGCCATTAGGGTTTCCTATCGTCTTGAAGTTATTTGCGAAGGAACTAGTCTAGAATTTATCTCTACATAACTTATATCTTAAAAAACCGTAGAAGAACCTTTCTATACAGATTTGTATAGAGGAAGGTTTGAATCTGGTAGTGGGGTATGCTGAAGTAAGCGGACAAGAATGAATGCCCCACCTCATAGTGTCACACGGATATGACGCTCTGCACAAAGATCTGAAAGCATCCAGACTGTCGGGCTTAGCGCGGTGATAGGGCTTGTACATGCAGTTCGAATGCTGGAAAACGGACCAAAGGGAGTTTAGAGGACTAGATATGAAGATGAGGAGAAATGTCCGGAAAGTTTTGTCCATGGTCATGTTGATGACGAGTTACGAGAAGACAGGAGGTGAGACTGAACGACATCTGGAGGGGATATGATGCACGTGATATATCTTGGCGTAAGCCAGCAGTGATGACTCAGTACCCTCGCCCGCCATCCACCGAATTCGCGATCGCCACAACGCTTAGAAATATACCGGCTCGAGAAATCATTTTCTCGCAGCGCACATCCAAACTGTCAATCTACACCACTAACCGCTCCTCAGAGGACACTGACGTTTCGCAGCGATAGCAGCAGCATGACCGCCACCATACAGGATCTCAAGCCGCTGAACCTCAAGCCCGTACAAACCGACGACCCCTACGCGCTACCCCTCCACGATGGCAAAATACACCTCCTTCTATGCGCCACCGGCTCCGTCGCGACCATCAAGATCCCAAACATGATCCAGGCTCTCGCAAAGCACACCAACATCTCCATCCGTCTCATCTTCACCGAGTCCGCGAGGGGTTTCCTGCGCGGCCAAAGCGCCGAACAGCCTTCGCTACAGGATATCGAAGGCTATGCGAATGTAGACGGGATATACTTTGACCAGGACGAGTGGCGGGAACCGTGGGTGAGAGGCAACAAGATCCTGCACATTGAGTTGAGGCGGTGGGCGGATATCATGGTCATCGCGCCGCTCAGTGCCAATACACTTGCGAAAATCACGCAAGGATGGGCCGACAATTTATTGCTCTCTGTTGTGCGCGCGTGGGACACCACTGGTGAACTAGACCCGGTCGACCTCCCCGGGCTCGATCGGCCGCGCGAAGAAGGCGGAGAGGGCGTGCGCAGGATAAAGAGGATACTTGCTGCGCCATCGATGAATACGGCGATGTGGAAGCAGCCTATTACGGATAGGCAGGTCAAAGTGCTGGAGGAGTGGGGGGTAGGGAACGGAGGATGGTTCGAGGTGCTGAGGCCGATGGAGAAGGAGCTGGCGTGTGGGGATGTTGGAGGTGGTGCGATGAAGGACTGGAGGGAGATTGTGGAGGTGATTGAGGAGAGGTTGGGGTTAGGTGCAGATGGTTAGTAGATGATTGATTGCGGTGCAATGTGCAATCGGAGATGTATAGAATATATAGTTAGACTTCTTGATATTACGCTAAAGCGATATGGAATTGTTATTCGACCTGTACGGCGCTTATGGCTCTTGCCTATTCAAGGTGTTCCTCAGAAAGTACGTTGATAGTAGATTAACCTGTCCTCATTATTCGTCTTTTTCTAATGAAAAGTTCGAGGAATAACTACCTCAACATCATCAAAAGCTATGTCTATAGGAAAAGTTCTACCAATTTCATTTGGGATGTCGAGGTAACCGGCCCGGCCACTCGGCGAAGCACCTCAAGCTCCACACCCGAACCTTCCTAATCGGGTAAATCTGATAAGCCCTTATCTAAGGTATAGATCTCAGAGTGAATTTCCGCCAGAATCAACCTTCCGCTAAACTTTCCGCCAAAAGCTCCCGCGGATGCGTCGAATAGAAAAATAGTTCCTTACTATCTAGATACTTGCTGTATCGTATTATGCAACCTCGAGTATCGCTAACTTGGTGTGTCTTTTTCGGGTATTAGGTTTCTGTGCAGACCTTTTTTACAGGGTAGATACTGTTCTATTGATTGCATGCAGAATCGCTTGCTTTGTTATATATAAATATATCTATGTTCGGTTGGTGTTTTTCGGGACTTCGTTGCGCGCGCATCTGAGGGGGGGAATTTGAATGGGGTTCTTACTATAGCGCATGTATTGAACGCAAGTTTTATCGTATGACTGATGGATATCTATAGCTTGTATGCTATAAACATCTTAGGCGTAGGGTAATGTTCAAAAGGGGTTGGAAATGATTGAAAAGAAGGTAGGGCGGACTACCTTTTACATCTGTGTGCTCTTTTTCTCTCGATACTCTTGCCCTAGTACACGTCGCTAGAATTGATAATTAAAAAGTGTTCGGTTGGGATGGTCAAGAGATATACTACGGCCGTCGGAGCCTAGAGAGCTGTTAAGGATGTAATTCGAACTTTTGGTGCATATAAACGATATGGGGCTCTTTCTATATCGCTGCGGAATTGGGGTAGGTGGAATACTTCGGTGCTTTGGTCCCGGATTTCTGCAATGACGCTTCAAGCTGCACGATTATTACAACCCTACAGCTTCCGTAGAGCCATCGTAAAGAGACCTCCTATCTACCCACTCAGTATGCCATGTTCTGTCGGGAAATGATGCGATTTCATCTGCTTCCCTGGCTCTGTATGAAATCCACTCGTTTGTAGGCTTGGGCGAAAGGGGAAAGTGTTTCGCAGCGAACGGGGCTTTCACTTCTACCGGCAACTGAATGCTAGGTGATTGGAGCCTGTATTCTAATTGGATGAGCGGTGATTCACCAGGTTGTATCTTGTTAATCCGTTTGCTCGGAGGACGCGTTAAAGTCAATCGGAATCCATGGCAACCACTTCCACTGTGCAATGGTATATAAACCCCTATCAGTTTAACAAACATTATAGTCTTCACACTCGCGCACTCGGAACCTCAACCCGGGCCCTGCAAGCCTCATTAATCATCCTCGACAGCTTTTCCACCACCTACCGGGGCATACGAGTACGTGCAAATCATTTATACCCGACTAACTACGAAAAATGGCGCCTGTAAAACGACGTGGGCCGCCCAGGACTTGGAATGGAAAGAATTTAGGAGAGATTCTCGATGAACTGAGCAAAAAGGTATGTTCACCTACGCAGTCTGTCCTATTGAGAAGGCTACATAGTTGGTGGCATATATTAACATGATACAGGGAGCAGACTCGAAGGCCAAGAATGGCGTCCTCCATACACAAGGAAATGTAAAGGTCACAAAGCCTAGTGTAACAACCAAGGCCCTTCTTAGCATAAAGAAGCGTATGCAGCAACCCGCAGAGAATCTCGCCACTATTACAGAGCACGAAGTAGTACATGGGCCATCCTTCATTGATGGCGACAAAGGCAAAGGCAAAGGCAATTCTTCTACTTTGCGCCCACCCCGAACAGATCTCACCATCGCTAGCTTCGAGTTAGGAGGGAAGCTCGGCAGCGGACAGTTCGGCCATGTACACCTTGCGCGGCATCGAGCAACGGATTACATCTGCGCACTCAAACTGATTTCCAAGGCAGACTGCGTCAAGGGAGGCCAGGAAGAGATGGTCCGTCGCGAGCTTGAGGTTCATACGAATCTCGCCCACGCAAACATCCTCCGTATCTTCGCATGGTTCCATGACAACGATAATATCTGTCTTGTTCTTGAATATGCACCGAATGGGACCCTGTTTTCTCTTTTGGGGAAACAACCTGAGCGGCGCTTTAGCGAATCTATGACAGCTACTTATATTTCGCAGATAGCGCAAGGTCTACGTTATATGCATAGGAAGTAAGTATTTCCGAGGCACTAACATCATTGCCTACATAGCTCTTAAACATTGCAGTTAAGGACGATACGCATTACCTTTCCCCCCTGTATAATGTTTACTAACTATATTTTCAACTACAGGAACATCATCCACCGCGACATCAAGCCCGAGAACATCCTCCTCGGTTTCCACCACGAGATCAAGCTCGCAGATTTCGGCTGGAGTGTGCACTCCGTCTCGAATCTCCGCTCAACCGTCTGCGGCACAATCGACTACCTCGCCCCCGAAATCGCCATAATGCTGACCAAGCCCGGAAAGACGGATCAGTGGTACACCAATGCGGTAGACCAGTGGAGTCTCGGTGTGCTCACGTATGAACTGCTTACCGGTCGTACTCCGTTCGAAACGTGGGACGCGGAGGCGACGAAGAGGCGGATCGCGGAATTCAAGGGCATGGTGAGGTTTCCGCAACACGTGTCGAAGGCGGCGGAAGATTTTATTAAGCAGGTATGTAGGCTGGTTTGGTTGGTTGCTGAGATGGTGAATACTAATGCCTTGTTTTAGTTGCTGAATTTGGATGCGGAGAAGCGTTTGGGGCTTAGTGAAGTGTTACAGCATCCTTGGATCTTGGGGCATGTTGCAAGGTCGGAGAAGACGGGATTGAGGTCTCTCCATTATCTGCTGGAGGAGGCTTTGGACGACTAGGACACTATCTGCTTGCAAGGTCGGAGAAGACGGGATTGAGGTCTCTCCATTATTTGCTGGAGGAGTCTTTGGACGACTAGAGCACGATATGAATTCGAGCAAGGGCACGGTATGTATCTAAGTCTCGATTGAGATGGTTGTTAGAGCGGAGCTTGTCAAGGTAGTGATACGAAAGCATTAATCATTAATCTCTTTATACATGGCATCTCGAAAACCTGTTTCTCCTCTACCCCTCTTTAAGCATCCCCTCATAGCACTGAAGCCATAGCCACGACTGCAACCACTACTGGCAACAGGCTATCCACCCTCATGCTAGGCGCAGCAGCCTTCTTCGTATTCCCACCCGTCCCACTCCCGCTCGTCCCACTCCCACTCTTCCCATTCCCATTATCACTTCCACCAGGCAAATCCTCACTCTTCACTTTGCCCGGCCCGTACGGTTTAAACCCTCCACTAATCGACGTCGCATGCTTCGTACTCCCCCTGACACATTTCCCATCATTGCTCCCCGCGTCCCACGCCTGTTTCCACGCGGCCTCAGGGTCATAGTACGAATCCATAGTGTAAAAGATCTTACAGTCCGCAGCTTCATAAATCAACATCAACGGTGTCCCAGTCTTATCTCCCTTACGAAGCTGATCCTGAGTCTGAATTCTCGAGTACGAGTCCCCAGCCCTCGTATCCAGCTGCGGCGTACTCGCCAACGCTTTCAAGGCAGAGTTATCGCTCTTGACGCTAGCGAGTCCGAGCGTGGTCGTGAGATTCAGGACGTCGGACGCGTAGGATGGTATCCAATGTAAGTCTATTACTTCGCCGCCTTTGGAGCCTGTGACTGCTTGCATGGGTTTGTTTTCTGGTCGGCCGCCTACGGTGACGCTGCGTACGCCGGCGATGTTCTTGAGCTCTTCGTGGAAAGAGGTGCATGCGCTGCCGCAGAGCGCGTCGGTGAACATGATCATGTTGGAGGCGTTGAAGGGTTGGGGTAGGGCGGTGAGGTTGGTGAATTTGAAGGTGCCGGCTAGGACGGAGATGTTGTCGTTGTTCGAGTACTGGGGTTGGGTTAGTTCTGATTGTAATTCTTCTCTTGGGAGGGATGGGTAGGAGATGGACGCACGCTGTATCTCATTGTTACTGTGTAGTTGTCGTTGTTCAATGTTTGCGGACCGTTGAAGTCGTCCCAGCTTTTGAAATTGTTTCCTTGCGCGTCTCTGAAGTGCTAGTTTTCAGGTCAGCATATATCTCGCGAGTTTCGGACTGCATCGTTACTTACCCACCATGCCCAATACCTGTAATCTGAATCAACTGTACTATTGGAAGACTTTGCAAATGTCGCATTCATATCCCGATTCGCATGAATCTCATTGACCGCATCACCAATCGCCATAAAGGCAGGCGTCGCATGGTACCGCTGTGCCGAATACGGCTCATGCTGGGGAAACAGCTGCATAAAAGAATCCAACAGCAGACTCGTAGAACCCCCACCATTCTCGCGCAGATCGAGCACGAGTTTCTCTTTCTTGCGCTTCACGCACTCGGCGAGAAACTTGCGGATCGTAGACTGAAAGCCCGTTTCGTCTGTATCTTCGTCTTTTCCTGGGGAGAAGGTGATGATCTTGAGGACGGCGACGTTCTCGTATCCGGTACCGTTGAGAAAGTATCCTGCGACCGCGCCTTCCTTGTCCTTGAAGATGGCGGTGGGGTAGCTGGAAGGGAGATTGTCGGATCGCTTATCGTGGCGAATACTGGTTCCATCAGGGATGCGTGGCTGTTGGCCGGGGGCACCGTATTGCGGAGTCCTGATTTTTCCCTCGCTCTCCTGGGACTTTAGATATGCCTTTGTACTGGAGAATTCGTCTGTGCAGTACGCGGCGTAGAAAGACTTTCCATCGGTGACGTTTTTGAAATCGTAGTTTGCGTCCCTCAAATAGGCAGTGTTGGAATACGTCCTGCTCGTTCCGTTCGAAAAGGTCATTTTGGTGCTTTCTCCGTAGAAACTTGGGTAGTCAAAGCTGTGGATGCAAAGTTAGCAAAGTTCGTTGGAAGGGGTACCAGATACCAGACTAGATACGAAGACCACGTAGTAGGCAACCAAGTCCAGACAATGAAAGTCACTTACTCTCCTAGACTTCCCGTATCGCCAGTAGCCATCAATTTGTTGAGACGGCCATCAATGTCAATGTACTGCAAATCTGGTTGTATAGTATTCAAGTATTCCCATGCGCCTAGGCTGTTGATCGTCTTAATATCCGAGAATTTGCTGGAGGTTGAATTGCCCTTCTTCACATCCTCCGCCACATAGAGTTTAGGCAAGGAAGTCCCATCATCGGAGATCGAAGCAACGCCAACATCACGGGAGAACACAAACACCTGCAGGATGTCCGGGAAATAGTTGAAGTGAAAGTTTCCAGTCCGTATCGTGAGTTTCTCAATAGCCTTCTGGACCTCGTACTCGCTCTTGTACGATGTGAGGTTCTTTTTTATCTCATCCAGTTGTGCATCGATGTCAAGGGGTCCGAGTTCCCAGTCTTTCGGCGGGTTCTTGAACCACTTGTAATCAGACTGGAAGGACCATATGCCTTTGAGTTCATCGATGAGCTTCGAGTTGCCGTCGATGTTGACTGGTACTGAGTTGAGGCAGTCATAGGCTGTCTTGGCTGGGAACGTGTCTTCGTCGGCGGCGATGAGTTTGGAGATAGCTGCGCAGGGCTCTGATGAGGTCGGTGTTGATGAGGAGCTGCTTATTTGTGTCGAGGTGGGTTCTGTGCTTTGTGCAACGGCGAGGGCCGCCGAAAACAGTATTAGACTTTGTGCCAACATGGTGGACGTCCAACCAAGATATTGGAAATGAGATAACAAAGAAGGAAACGATAGGGAAGTCGCTTTTTGATAGTCTTGCGATGCCTTATACTGCCACGACTGGTAAAAGATTGTGTGCAGAAGATCGTGAAGATCCTTGCAGATGTAGAAGCCGAGTCTACGCGGGCATTGCAAACCTTATACGTCCAGGAGCCATTTGAGCGGCCAAGGCTCTTTGTGATAAATGCATCACGACTCGAACCAGATGGCGGAGGAGGCACAGTACCGCAGTCTCGCGCAAGTCAGAGAACCATCCTCAAATAGTTAGTCGTCGCTATCAGCCTATCATCTGGATAGGTATGGAATTTAGAGTTACAAAACCATACTACTAGGAGTACAAGCGCCCTACATATCTAAAATTAACCTGTCTTATAAATTATAGCTATCCCTATTTGAGGATGGCTCCATGGGTTCTGAGAGACTTTGCGGTACAGCAGTCTGCGCTGTGGCCTTACAGCCCCGTCAAGATTAATCCTACCCGCGCCGTGTTGCTGTATTCGTACGAAATGAGAGGAGTATGATCCAATAAGAAAAATGCTTGTGGGTATTGCCAAGCGCGGAAAGGACTTTAGGCCCCAGCCATGCTGTTGGAGTACTTTAAAGTGTCCGCACAGCCCCATAACGCTCTGGGGGCCGATACGGTAGTGCGGCGTAGGTAATAGGCTCAATGGTATCCCGTCGACTGTTCACGCTCTTCGTCCTAGCCTACATGGTACTAGAGCAACGGTCCACACGTGAAGCGGAGATGGATTCTTAGCATCGTGGCACGCTTGTAGCTGAGATGTAAGGAGCAGTGAACCGACTTGAAACACGAAGCGTATATGCGCCGTGTGAGGGTGCCAACACAGACTGAAAATAGGTAGCGTAGCTTTATGAGATGCTATGTTGTAGTCCATAAGCGTTCTGATGATTCATTCAAGGCTTTGCGGCTTACATCGTGTCAGCGATACATAGCGCGAGGGAACATTGATCGGGCCGTGGCATAGCAACCGGGCCTTCTGGAAATCACGACAGAAAGAAAGAAGCAAAAAGTACCGTACGCGAACACTGACGTTGAAACAACATGTTGAGGATTTACAGCCCCCGCATCACGCTAGCTCTAATAGGATGTTTATATTTAGACTTCTCGTGTGTGGCTGGTGCATCCTATGCACTTCAGCTGGAGTCTAGAACGGCCTCTGTGAAGCTTCTCTAACAATAATGAAGCGGCCTTTGTGATATACTAACGGAATAGACTGGACTCCTGATTTAGGGCTTGTGATCTCTGATGTTAGCATGGCTACTATATCAATCCATTAGATCCGTACCTAGCAGTGACCGACAGACGTCCTATGAAGACTCTCATGTCGCATTATATCTCTGCTTGATGTACGATTAGCAATGAGTTAATTCTATGTCTTAAATACATGCGTATTATTAGACTTCCATTTCCGCGTCGAACACTAATCCCATTTCTTAATGCATTACAACGCTCACTATCACTATAAATTTCGCCCGCGGACACACAACAGAACACTACACAAAAATATTTGATCAATGCGGAAGGATACAAGAGCCATGAACGAAACGTTGAGTTCGACATACAGTTATAGTATTTAATGAGCGTAAAGACTAACTGACACAGTAAGCAACGCAATCTAATCCAACATCCCCAAATCCCCAACACTCCCACCCCCTCCCCTCCCCATCCAACTTCAAAAGCACCAAGCTAACAAAGAAGAATAGATCAACCATCCCCACCCCCTACCCACCCACAAAAAAAAACACCCCATCTACCTAACCCAATTAACCGTCAACTGACCCGCACTACCGACATTATTATCATTAGGAAAGTTAACCGGCACACTACCACAGTTCCCACAGTTATGATCCTTAAGGAAACCCAACAACTGCTTAGCCTTCCAGCCCTCGATACCGCCATTAGTTCCCTGGGGGAAAGCGCAGAGCGAGCCACCCGCTAGACCCCTTCCTTGGACGCAGGCCACATGTTCGCCGTTCTGGAAGATGTGGTGGTCGCCGACTTGGTTGGCGGTGTTGATGATTTCTTGGAGACTGACTTTGCCGAGTTGGGTTGAAATGCAGTTGCTGCTGCCTCTGCAGTTGATGCCGAGGGCCGTGGCTTGGGTGCTGAGGGCGAGGATGGCGCTGATGATGGGGGTGGAGAAGTGCATGTTGTGGCGGGTGGTTGGTAGGTAGTTGAAGGTGGCTTGTAAAGTGTTTGGTTGAGGTAGAGGGGTTTTGGAGTTTGGAGGGAATTCGACTGTTGTTGGATGTGGAAGTGAGGATTGCAGTGAGTTAGTGGTGGAGTTGAAGACAGCAAAGCTTCAGTCTTTATATACGCGTTGAGTGGTCGTGAATTCCCTCTCTCGATGGTTTCTCACAGGCATCTGACCGGTGATGCATCGAAGATGTTCAGAAGAGTCATCTATCAATGACCCATTCCGTACATCTCCACTGTAGGCACATTGTCTTTAATCGGACTATGATAGTTTGTTGTTACTACAAAGGTGAACATACATTGGCACTGCGTCCGTAGCTGAGGAGATTACTAGAGAAACACAACATCAGTAAGCACACACGGTGACACACGTGACACGCGACACCAGAATAAGCATCAACCCACTAATATTGATTGGGATATATCTACAGTACAGTTTCTTTTCTCCGACAAGCGTGGTAAGAGCCGCAGGTGTAAGAACCGGTGCTTACCCATATGCTGACGAGAGCAGAACAAGTAGATCGCAACTAACGCTCTTATTTATTCGCTCTGTCCCTTTTAGTATCGCGATCTACATCTATTTCCTCAATCCACGAGTACAAAGCCAGAGACGGCAAAGTAGTAAGCATCAGTCATACTCCGGATTAGTAGATCGTAGAATTACTGCCTCCGCATTAGCTGCTTTATCATTTACCATAAAGTAAGGCGGACTATCCAAGATCCTTTAGAGTGTGCGACAGCCCACACACTCCGTTAGATTCCCGCCGCATTATATCCTTTGCCCTCTTTTTTCATTTGGACACTCGCTGCTACAGGGCTGCCCCAGAGCGCACTGTGCACAGTACGATATAATTAGTAGAAAAGCCATCGAATCCGTTCGCGAAAACCATACCCCCACCCCATTCGCATCGTCATCGACGCACAACCAGATAACAAAATCGACCATTTCATTTTCCGCGCGTAGTCGGAACGGGGTCGTTAGAAGGAGAGTCGTAGGTCCGATCTTAGTAGAGGTGCTACAGTAGTACACATAGCTAGAATTAATATAATAGGATCGGATATAGGATAGGATAGGACATGTAGACGAGGTAACTAAGCATCACTACCCACACTACCCATCACCTCCCCACATCACAAAGGAACCCAACTCTTCCAAATCAAGCAATCCCATTCCCATTCTACAACAACAAAGAAAAACGCCAACCCAATGCACCCCACCCAAACCCTTATCTTTTCCATACCCCTTACCATTTCCCCCATACCCCTCCCTTACCCAATCCCCTTGACCTTTACATAATCCACCCATCCACCCACCCACACACACACACACACACACACACACACACCTCCATCCCATCACTCCTGTACCTTCGCCCTCTCAACCTGCAACGCCACCAACTTACCCATATTCTCCAACCACTTATCGGCAAACCCGCGATCAGTAAACCTACTCGCCGACCTCCTGGCCCTCTTCCGCATATCCAGCGTCTCCCACGGCGACAACGAGAGCGCTTTAAGGAAGCCTTCGGCGTATTCATCTGCAGTGTCGGCATGGAAACCTATTACGAAAACACAATTAGTAACAATTCCTTCCCATCGAACCATCGCCTTGATTATGTCACGAGACACAATACAGGGGGTAGGGGGATGAGATGTTCTTACCAGTCTTTTTCCCATCCACCTCAACCACAATATCCAATTTCGGCCCTCCACTGTTATTCACGACGCTAATAAGTCCCGCGGCCTGATACTCGACAACGCCGATGCCGAAGTGTTCGTTCCACATGCCATTCACGCCGACACTACTCTTCCCCATCCACTCCAGCATCTGCGGCCAGGTAGCATCACAAACAAACTCGACCTGATCCTTGATATTCAATTCGTGCGCCAGAAGCCGCAAATTGTACACACGCGTCGCATCATCGGAATCGCGCACTGAGCCGATGAGTACGAGTTTGGGTTTCTCGTCGGGGAAGGCCGGGAGTGAGGGGTTCGATGCTACGAAAGAAGCAAAAGCGTTGAGGATGAGTTGGTGGTTTTTTTCGGGGCGGAATTGGGCGACGTAGAGGATGTAGGGGCCGCGGATCTTTTCGCTTTCTTCCGAGACGTCGATGGCGGATTCGAGGTCCTCGACGGCGACAGGGGGGAAAACAATGTCGATGTCGTGGTCAGTGGTTTTGTTGCGGAGCTTTCGGTAGGGGCTCCAGAGTGACTTGATGTGGGTTTGTGTCCAGGTCGAATTGGCCATTACGACGTCTATCGTGCTGCCGACTTTGCAGTAGAGTTTGGCGAAGAGTTGCCAGTATTGGCGCTTTGCCATCCCGCGGTACCCTTCCCCTGACCCTGCGTTCACGCCCTGACCTCCTTCATATAGCGAGTCGAGCATGTCGGTCGAGATGGTCGGGTAGTGCACGTATGCGCCCGTAGGTACGTTGGGGAAGAAAGCAGAAGATAATGCGAGTGCGAAGGCGAAACCCATGGTGTCGACGAAGATATCGGGAACAAGTAGCTTAAAGGCGTCGTATGCGAGGATTATAGAGCCGACAGACTGGCCTAGCAGGGTGAAACGCGGCCATGTGCTGCTGAGAACGTAGTGTCGTGTGGTGAGGTAGAGAAAATGCACGGTTGGCGGATGTAAGTGGATGTTGAAGCGTTCTTTCACGCGCTTGAGTATCTGCTCCTTATCGACGTCGTGGTCGCCGGTGTAGACTACGCAGATTGCTTCCGGCCAGCGCTTCTGAGTTGCGCGGATAGCAGCCCAGAGGACACGTTCGCCGCCGCCTCCCGCATTACTGCAGACCACCATCAGCATCGCCTCCCCATGCACAACAATAAATGGCGAGCTCACCAAAATGGGTGGAAGAAGCCCACGATCCCGCTCCAGTCGCTATCCGCCTTGCCACCATTCACGGCGCTCCCCACCGTCGACGCCTCCACCTCTTCCCAGTCCTCGTCCTCCTTGTCCTTCTTCCCCCTGCGTTCGGCATCGTACGTTCGCTGCTCGGCGGCGACTCTAGCGAGCAGTAGTTCTCGTCTCTTCTGGGATGAGTGGCGCAGATGCTGGCCTACGAGCTGACCGGCATATCGCAGGGTGCGGGGGAGGAAGACGAAGGAGACAACGAGCGAAAGCAGCGAGCTGAGAAAGACGGCAAAGAAAGACATGCTGGGCAGCGTAGGCCCGGCGGGGTATCACAAGAACAGAAGAATAGAAAGATCGGAAGTTGGGGGCTGTTGGGGGTTACGTGTGTCGAAGTGGGATGTGCCTGGCGCGGCCCGACACAGTGGTACGACGGGCCCAAGCTCGCCATGACGAGGAGCCCCAGCACGACGTCGCGAAAAATAGCAAACACCTCTTATGCGACTCACGATGCTCACCACGCGCCTCCCACGCCCGTCAGCCCGCCAATTGCTCGCCCGAAGCCCCCTTCCATCATCACACAATGCCCAAACACTGCCCCTCCGACGTGCCTTCCACGCGACCGCGCCCCGCAAAGATGCCGTCCTCGATGCGATCCTCTACCTCCCCTACGAGATGATGACCATGATCCACACCCACGTGCCCTGGTACGCCACGCTCCCCCTCTCTGCCTTCATAGTGCGCGGGATGCTAGTCACCTGCGCGGGATCGTGGGCACGCTCGCTCCAGGCGCGCTACATCGGCCTCCACCCCCTCCGACAAGCCATGGCCCAGCAAAAGCGCCGCGAAATACAAGCAAAAGGCGGCTTCGAGACCCCCAAAGCCGCCAAGCTCGCCATCAGGAGAGAGATACGGAAGATCACGAGCGCATTCGATAAGAGGTGGAACTGTACGGTGGGAAAGCAGCTTGGGTGGACCGTGGTGCAGATCCCGCTGTTCTTCACCATGGCCGAGGTCATTAGGAAAATGTGCAATGCGCGGGACGGACTCTTGGGCTTGAGTCTTACGGGTCTGGGCCTGAAGGAGAAAGCTTCGACTACACACGGTGTCGACCTCGGACCTCCCAATCTCTGGTTCGAGCCCAGTCTCGCAAACGAAGGCATGCTCTGGTTCCCCGACCTCCTCGTCCCCGACCCGACCGGTGTCCTCCCGTTCGTGGTATCCGGCCTCATGTTCACCAACGTGTACTTCTCGCGCAATGGCCCCTCACACATGGACAACATGCCTACCTTTTCGAAGTTCATACGACGCTTACTGTTAGGCGTGTCATTGATGGTCGGGCCGCTGTGTCAGCAGTTGCCGGGCGCGCTGGTGCTGTATTGGGCGAGTAGCACGACTAGTGTTATTGTGTGGAATTGGTGGTTGGATTGGAAGTATCCAACTCCACTGGATCATATTGCGTGTAAGAGGCCGTTGCAGCCGCCGCTGCTGCCGTTGAAGAAAGTGAAGACTTTGCATAGTGTGAACGAGTTCAAGCGTATCAATACTTCAAAGAATACGGGTACTTTGAAGGGTGCGAGGGCGTCGAAGCTGTAGTAGGGATATGAAGTGCATATGGATGTAGCAATAGTGTACTATATGCAGGTAAAGCATGTGAAGCAACCTTTCAACAATACATATGTATCTTTATTCTTCGCTATCAACCGTAGGTCCGCACTTGCTTGCCGTTGCCCACATGCACCTTCCTTCAGGTCGTGGTGTGCCTCGTCCGCCCGTTTGTTTTCTGTGCGCTTTCTGTTTGTTCATTTATCTACGTGTTTATTTACGTGTTCGTTTGCGTACTAATTCGTTTGTGCGCTAATTCGTTTGCTTAGGAATTATTTTCTCTATAGGCCGTGTTTATAGCTCGTGTTTACGCACCAAGTATTGTTCGCTTTCCGTTTGTTCATTTATCTACGTGTTTATTTACATCTGCGTTTGTTCGCTAACTCGTTTGCGCGCTAATTCGTTTACCTTGTATTTTTTCTCTCTACAGCTCGTGTTTATAACATGTATCACCGAGTCCTAAGATCCTAACGTCCTAAAGTCCCTTTCTATCTCAAGTTCATTTTCTGTTCGTTTTCCGTTCGTCTTTTTTTCTTATGCTTATTTACGTCTTCGTTTGCCCGCTTATCCGTTTGCTCAGAATTATTTTTTGTTAATAGCATGTATTGCGGAGTCCCGAGATCCCGAGATCCCGAGGTCGCTTTCTATCTCAAGGGCCACGGGCACGTACGCAAGTTCCAGTCTAACAATATCGCGACTTTGCGGTTGGAGTTGGAGACTCGGCTACATTGCTAGGTCCTGTCCGCTGAGAATCGTGTGCGTGTTTGTTGCCGTGTTGAATAAGGCCTGGGACTATATTGTGAGCCCTGTGCCTGCCATCTGTGGATACTTCGGTCAGGCACGCTTTATTCTCTGCTTTCTAATTATTGCGGGCTTGGAGGAGATGTACTTGTTGTTTTCGCATGTCTTGGATATTAGTTTAGGACTTCATATATGGTTGTAGTTTTGGTAGCTATCTTGTTGTGTTGTGTGTTTGGAAACATGCGTGGTCGTAGCTGCATTTCTCAACACAGACACACACAGAGACTTCTACCTCAGGCGCGCTATTCTGAGTTTATGTACGAGTCGGCGGTAATGCTCTTCAAGATATATACTTGCTGAATTTTCGTGTCCGCTTTCCTAAACACGCCCTGTGCTGTATCCTGACCTGATCGCACTTTCCCCACAACCACAACCACCTGCCTTCTTTCACACCTACCCACCCACCTCCCCTCCCCGCTCTCTAAATACCTTAGTCATAACTGCACATACATCCGTAAGCCCTTCCTGCCTTCCCCTACACCCCTCTAACTCAAAAATTCAAGTGCGAGACTGCGGGATGTCGGAGCAAAACACGCCGCTGCTGATCCCGTCCCAACGCCCAACAGTCCCCCGACACGGACAAAAATTCTCCATCCGAGACCCTCATGTCTAGAACCCCCTATCGTCGGCATCATCTTGGTGTTGGTCACGGGTACCGGCTCCCTGTTTCATTGAGGTAAAGCTTTTTTAGAGTGGATGCCATTTTAGGCGTCTCTGGTTGTTGGGATAAAATACCTTCCTTCAAGGAGAGACTGCAGAAAAGGGCGAGGGAGGCGTTTTGTGGACGGAAAAATGGGAAATGGGCTGGGATGTCTGCTCTGTGTGTCGTTAGTGTAGTGAATTGAAGTGGGTTTGTGTTCGATGTATGTTGTGTTGTGGTGTGGTGTGTGATGCCCTCTAGGGTAATTAGCGGGAGGGGGCCAACTTGGATAGTAAAAATGTTCAACCCGTTCTCTCGGAAAGATAGGGAAACTAGTTTGTTGAGGACCGTTACCATCAGGCCGCTACTTCACGCTGTACTTTTTCTAGACGTATTATTGTATCCGTTATCTCGGGAATTGGTGGCAAAATGAATGTTTACGTTGTCTTCAGTTTCATGCAGCTCGCTCTTGCCTATTCTCGCCCTGGTGTTGTGAGACTGCTGCTATCGGTTGCTGCAGTTCTTCGTTCTTTCCTCCGTGGGAGTAGTTCCTGACCATAAAGTGATCGGCTCGTGCTGATTGGCCTCTCGTCGCTTCCTCGTTTTGTTGAAGCTGGAACGGCATTTTTAAGAAGACATTTTATGTTTTATGGGACCGCCACTCCCCAATTCGTTGCACTGTCCCAGGAAACATAAAATGTCTTCTCAAAAATGCCTTCTTAAAAATACCTTACCAAAAATGCCTTCCCCAATCCCAACAGGGAGGCTTCGTTGCTACCAGATTCCCTCGCTCTTTCGAGTCTACTATAAGAGCCCTTCCCACCGAGTACTCTTTTTGCTCTCCCCATATTCTCCCTCCTCATATCACTATAGCTCAGCTTCCAACCACAATAGAGCTTCATTATATCGATCTTTGATCGATATCATTACCAACCCCATTCCTCTCTTCAATCTTCGGATTGAAATACCTCCTTCATCATGACCACCATGATGAAGGAGGTTACAAGCACCCCTGTAGCTGCGGAGAAGTACAGGCCGGGTGCGTTTGGGAAATCGGGGGGGAGAACATCCTGGAGGTCGGGGAAACCTTCCTCAACCTCCACCTCAACACCACCACCACCACCACCACCATCATCACCACCATCGCCACCGAACCCACCGGTGGCTTCTAACAACTGGCGGTCAACGGCATCGACACCACAGTCGACGCCGCAATCGACCCCGTCAACAACCCCGCCGTCGACCGGACGCACCATAAACTGGTCGGCAGCTCGCAGTGGTGCACCACCACCACAGAAACTGCGGGGACCGGCTAGCTTCAACGAAGTTAGCCCCGCTCAGGTGTGGAAGCTCCCGGCGTCGGTCCCTGCCGGTTCAGTCTTCCACACGAGCAAGATGCGCCAGCAGCCCGGCGCCAATCTGGAGGGCCACCCGGTGGTCGTGATGGGGACAAACCCCATCAAGGGGACGGTACGGTTTATGATTGTCACATCATTTACCGAGAAGACGGGTTCGACGGGACTCCCGGCGAACCTTTCGGCGTATAGCGCCAACGCGTTTCTGCTCTGCGACGGCCACCACAACGTCGACGAGCACTCCTGCGAGCCGAAGCTGACACTGGTGTCGGCCAAGTTCAAGAAGCCCTCATATATCAACATGAGGGGAAACGTGTTCGAGATCGAGTGGGAGCATCTCGAGAGCTGGGTGGCGGAGAAGGGCGAGAGGCTCGTGTTCGACACGCCCTCGTTCAACCGGATTCTTGCCGGCCGCCAAAGGGAGGAACGACTGGGCCGCATCCAAGGCTCCGCTCAGCCCAGGTACTACTGTCATAAGTAGGTCCTGAGGCACCTCCCTTACCGTCTTCGATGGGCACCGCTGGCATCGAGCCTGAAGCCCATTGACACCCTCTTTCCCGATGATACCAGGCACCGCTGACCGTATGGTCTGAAGACTGGTATCTCTCCTCTTTCTCGATAATACCAGACACCGGTGACCTTACGGTCTGAAGTCTTGGTATTCGTCTTTACCTCCCCTTACTACGGCAATGTCGGACATGCACCGCTGGCATTGAGGCCTGAAGCATGCCGACATCCTCCAGTATAACACGACAATGCTAGGTACCGCTGGACTCGGGTCCTGAAGCACCCTAGCACCCTACTTCTCTCTTGTATTGAGCAAAGCATGATGGTCACTGCTTCCTCTCTGCAGCACTTCAATGCTGGGCGCCGTTGGACTTTCGTCCTGAAGCCCAGCATAAACCCTCTTCATCAAAGCACGGTGGTCCCTGCTTTCCCTCACGAATCGATGCTAGGCGCCGCTGGACTACTGTCCTGAAGCCTAGCTCGATACTTCCTCTCGAGCAACTGCATCTTCTTATGCAGTTCTCATCTCTTACTGAAGCATTGTGGTCCCTGCTTCACTTAACCCGCCAATGCTAGGCACCGATGGGCTCCTGCCCTGAAGCACTCTAGCATTCTACCTTCTCTCGAGCGAAGCACTGTGGTCCCTGCTTCTCCTCATCCAACAGTTCTAGGCACCGTTGGACTCCGGTCCTGAAGCCTATTACTCCCTTCTCTTCGCTGAAGCACTGTGGTCCCTGCTTCTCCGATCTCGTTGTTGTTAGGCACCGTTGGATTATCGTCCTGAAGCCTAACAACCCTACTCTTCGCCGAAGCACTGTGGTCCCTGCTTCTCCGATCTCGTTGTTGTTAGGCACCGTTGGATTATTATCCTGAAGCCTAACAACCCTACTCTTCGCCGAAGCACTGTGGTCCCTGCTTCTCCGATCTCGTTGTTGTTAGGCACCGTTGGATTACCATCCTGAAGCCTAACAACCCCACTCTTGTTGAGAGAAGCATCGTGGTCACTGCTTCTCCTCACCCAAAAATGCTAGGAACCTTTGGTATTATTTGGACTTGTATCGCTCGTTGTCGTTATCGTTCTTGCTGTCGTTGTGCTTCCGTATGTTACGTTTAATATTTGGAATGGATCATTATCATCATAAACTAGAATTGCCTTCGTGTCAGTGATCATGCAGAGTCTTTTGAAACCAGAACCCCCATTCGATTATGTGAAACCCGTGCCTCAGTCAGATGGTTCGAAAGAAGAGGCTAGCTGTGGTCATGTGCCCGTCTGGCTCGGGGTTTCTGGCGGATTGGTAGCGAACATGCGCGAATACGGTCGAATTGAAGGCGGCAGATGACGACATGAGTTTGAGTTTGCGACGGCGCTGCGTGATACGGCCTCATACTAAACATCGTTAGGGGTGAAAGCGCTAGGTAATTCGTATCGCTTTTAAATAGTAGAAGAGCGCAGGTGAGTGGGAATTAACATTCTACTATGCATTTAACATTGCCTATAAGCTGATGTCCATTTCTTCATATATTATTTCTTGACGCCTCTATTCAGCGTGACTGTGGTGGAGGTACGTAGCGAAAGTGGGGGCGCCAAGCTACTAGCGCCTATGTAATGTCAACGTCGGGTCTTCGATACCACGACGACGACTATCAATTCTCTCGTTATCTTTGCTTTATATAGGAATCCAGATGAGAGAAGACATGCTAATGTTTGATTCTTCAAGGCGGAGAGGTCCCTCACAATATAGCTATGTGCTAACCGTCCCGTTACATCATCAACTTGCATTGTATACTGCCGCACCCTTTAACATCGCTGCAGTGACTACGATTTGTTGGCTCCTCCGGCCCTCAGTTGACAGAATGGGATCTGTAATTCGTAATTCACTACTCGGCAGTGAGCTTCTGAAGACAATGGATGAATCATGGCGAGGTGAATGTGTGAGGCACGAGACCGCGCGTACCAAAGCCAAACGCCTGCCCACAACAAACGCCCTTCACCACGAATATTTCGAAATCGATGTAAACGCCCAGTTGCCCGGCACCCCGCAGATATAAACCCCTCTCCAGCCTGCAAACTTCAACCTTCAACCTCTCCACGCTCGACCACAACACATGAATACCACTCTCACACGGTAAGACTCCACCTCCAAGCCCTCCACCTCCGATCCTTTGTTTTCTCTTGCACTTTGCTGTTCTTGCTTTCCTCGCGAATTATCGACCCGTTATTACGCACGTATCGCACGTCGCAAAGCGCTATACAAGGTATTCGCGGACACCTCTTCCGATTTGGTACACCATATGGTGTAACGACTCTACGGTTCCGGCTCTAGCAAGGAGTCACTTTTAACTGCCTTGTCGCATTTACCACGGTATTTAGGTTTACTAAAACTTCCGATAGTGGCGAGCAATCCGACAATCATGGAGAAACCCCATGAAGCCGCGGGAAACTCTTCCGCAAAAGCGCAGGCACGGACGGTAGCGCGTCCTATTGGCTGGAGGCGTCCGGTGAGGGGTGAGCTACAGGTGCTGAAGGTATACTACGTACCGCACGGCGCCCACATCCCGGACGCCTCAGTGATCCACAAGCAGAAGAAACAATCGGGGTTCTTCATGCATCCAGTCGTCGTCGTCAGCCTTGACAAGGAGCTCAAGCATGCCCACTTCTACGGGCTGACCAAGAATCCCCCAAAAGCCATCGCCGAGATGAAGATGTGCTTCCGCCTTGGCAAACACTCGGCTGACGACGGCGACAATGTCCTGAAGCTCGCGCCAGGCTCCGGCGGTATGGAGATTGAGAGCTGGATGAACCTCGACCAGCGGTACTTCATCGAGTACGAGTACCTTGACGAGTGGAAGTTCAATGTTCGACTCGACACCAAGGAACTCTCCAAGCTGGCCAAGAAGGTCGACGAGTTGGAAGCGCAGCAGAATCGATACATCTACAAACCGCTGTATCGCGACCTGAGCCAGACCATCCCAGGAACAATCCTCATGATGCGCAATGCCAGAGAACACTCCCGCACTTTCGGCTCGCCCGTCCTCGTCATCGCTCGTTCAGCAAACAATCTCCGCTTCCTCCGCATCAAGACGGTTTTCGATAACCGCAACCTCGACGATAAAGGCACTGGCAAAAACAAGGAGCCACGAATGCACTGCTTGCTGATCGGTCGCCTTCCAACGCTGGGTTTCGATGACGCGCCGGTTCTCTACCTCGAAGACGACTCCCCGGATATGAGGGAGCCGTCGTATGTAGAGATGGGAAGCAAGCCTAAGTGGACTACTTCCGATAGGTTCGCTACTTGGTGCTATCCACAGATTCGCGTCACCGCCGATTCCGTGCGCGCAATCTGGGCGTACATGAAGCTGCTCAGTCAGGGACCGACTGCGAATCAGGGACCGACTGCGAATCAGGGACCGGCTCCGACACAGAGACCGACTTCGACCCAGGATACCGCGATCACTGATCGCCAAGTGTTTCCAAGATCTCACATGGATTGGAATGCTTCGGCTCCACCAGGCTACCTTGCCAACACACCACCGCCGGGTGCTGAGTATTATACCCACCCACCTCAGTATCACCATCCCCAACACCCTATGCCACCGGCATACTTTTCGGGGTACACGATGCCCTGGTCGCAGCCAGCAGGCCCTTACCCTCCTTCAGGTGGAAATCCGTACTCTCATCCAGGTGGTCATACCTACCCCCCTCCAGGACCCCATCCCTACCCCCATCCAGGCGGATACCCCTACCCCCCTCCAGGCCCTCACCAAAACCCCATGCCACCCACACCAACCGCCTCACCACTCCACCCACTCGGTCCCCCTCTCCCAACGAGCCCAATCTACCCCGGCTACAGCTCCGCCTTATACAACAACCTATCTGTTCCTCCTACTATCCCGCCCTCGACTCATTCTCTGAGACCTCCGATGACTTCGGCGACGTATGGATATGCTATGCAGATATCAGGTGCAGGTGCTTCGCCTATCGGGACTTCGTCGGTACGTGGGTCTCGCGCTGGGAATGTGGCGCCGAGTTCGCGGAGTGGGAGGGGGAGGGTTGGAGATGGAGATGGAGATGGAGATGGAGATAGGGAGGGAGTTTAGTTCTACTGACCTTTTTGGTCGCATTTACCTACCTACCTACCTATGTTTTTTACATGGGGGTTTTAGATTGAGGAGGATGTTTTTGGTTGTGTTTGTATTTGTGTAGTTTATAGATTGTTTAAGTACCTTTTTGCTTTCTTTTAGAGTGTTAGAGTTAGGGGTAAGGCGTAGTTAGTTACTTTGCAGGTTAATTGCGTATAGGTAGTGTAGTTTCAAGGTGTATAAGGGTAATTATCTATCGTTTTTTACTCTTAATATTAGGCTATAAGATAGCTTCTTTTTTATATGTATTTGTAGTAGGGTATATTCTCTTAGGTACTCTACTAATATCAAGGGTCTGTCTTTTATAAGAATATCGATTTGTGTAGTTTATTTTAGAAAGTTTAGGCTTTATATATATAATGTTAGTTAATTAATAACTAGGGTTCTGTCGCGACAGTAGCTCTGCTAGGTAAGTAGGTACGCTCTCCTTTACTAGTACTAGCAGGGAGTAGAGCAGGTATACAATCCTATGCTAGGACTAGTAGAGAGTATTGTACAGTAAAAAGAAATAACAATAAAGACAAGATATAAATCTATTCTTTAGCCTGCCTCTTTTCTCTGTGTAAGAAAGGAGGCTTCTTATAGAGAACTACCCTTGTCTATCTACCCTAGTCTTATCTAAACAATGCCTAGATTAGGATACCTAAATCCTTAGCTAATAAGCTTGTTTTAACACTAAGAAACTATTCTGTACGGTGTACAGATATATAATGTAGTATTATATAATAATTAAAGATATAGCTAAAGAAGTAGCAAGCGTAATAGTGTGTTATAGTAGTCTAGTCTAACACTAGCTGCTATACTAGATCTATATTAGCATACGCACTATAAAGGCTTATCTCTTAGAGGTCTTAGTTAATAGAGGTTAGATATCTCTAGTTACGTTATCGCTGTAACGGGCTGTAAATATTCCTTACACCTTGTGTCGAAACCCGCAGCTTAAAGTAAAAAGATTAATCTTAATGCTACTGCAGCATTTCGAGTATATATACCCCTCTCTGCGACACCTTGCCTATTGGCGCAATGGTAGTTAATTTATCGAAATCCGTAGATGGTTTTTTAAGAAGACTTTGCTAAGCTTGCTGTTTTAACATTACTACTAAACGTGTACTATGTACACGCGACTAAGCACTTTAGCTATTCTTAAGTTAGAATCTAGAGCTATAGAAAGAGCAGCTGTGCTAGAAGATAGGTCTTCCTGAAGTTAGTTAGTCATAGACAATTGGGCTAGAAAGGACATAGCTAGAATCGGATAGGCGGAATAAACACTAGGGAATGGATACTGCAAGAAGCATCTTATTTAATATAAGGAGATCTGTAGCATTTGTTAGAATGTTAAAACTATTAATGTATATGAAGGATATCACTTTGTAGTGTACGCATTGCTTCAATGCGTTCATTTCTATAACTAAACTCCCTTGCGGCATATGTAATAACCTTTTATAATATCCAATACACGTCTCCGCGGTATAATGCTATTTAAACAAAGGAAAATGTCCTCTAGGTACAATCCGCAATATTATTTCTCGTGGATATTTTGTCAGGTGAACAACCCTAAGCAGTTCCTTGGCTTTACAGGAAGTAACATAGAAGTAATTCATGTGAGAGTTAGACTTTGGTTTTTCAAACCATGTATTGTCCGGGATAGAGGGCCGTAGTGGAATGCGACAATCTGGACCTATGGAATCCCGTATGAGCTTTCTTAGTCCCAAACTCATTGCTATTTGCTGGCCTGGGCGCAAGCATGAGTGCCAATTCTCAGTTATGTCGAAGTAGCGTCCTGTCGCTAAGTCTTCGAACAAAAATAGGCCAAAGTCGATCCAATGTGTTCCAGCGCCTGCTGCTTCAAGTTCCACACGAATCACTGCTAGAAGATGCTAATAATCATGTTAGTAAATATGCTTCGAGAATTTCGAAATTTGGAAAATAGAGTACCTGCGCAGAAGTGATGAACTCAAGATGAAAAGGGGCCGTCCGTCCAAAGACATTGGTGAAGGACACTGGCTGATCTCGCTGTATCTGAGGTGGCAGCTGGTTATGGATATCGCGGATCATGCTGAACATGCGAAAGTTCATGTCCCTATACTAATATGTTAGATTCTCAATATCCTGAGTTAATAGTATGTCGACAAAAGCCTGACTACGGAGTCTAGACTAGCGCTATACGTTTGACCTAAAATTGTGGGTAACCTCGCGCTGCTTACATGATTCTTTTGGTAATCTCTAACAATTCATGTCCCTGTTGGAGACATCTGAGATGGTCAGTCAAGACTTATACAAGATCACTATATTTTCACCTTACCTCGACACGATGCCAGAAACAGAAGTCACACTAGAGAACACACTACTCGATGCAGTTTGGAACAGTCCGACCAATCGTCCCTGTTGCTGTTCCTGTCTCTGTGACTGCAGAGTTGTATTTTTCCTGTGTCCCTTAGCTGAGAGTTCCCAGTATGGCCAATCAGACGAGTGAGAACAAACACTTCTGTAGTATGCAACATCCTTGAAATTGACCCCGAATGGCCCATCAGAACCGCCTTGAACCTGTCAACGTCATCCTCCCTACACTTCGCCCACTTGATCTTCATCCAAGCATCTTTCGCCTTCGCTCCCATCCCATCGCCAGACCCCCCAGCGCGAAGATGGGGCTGATATTCCCGAATCCTTGTGAGGAATTCATCGATATCGCGCTGGCACAGCGAGGCTGCTTGTTCCAGTGCTCGTTTTTCCGAGTCGAGCGATGCGTCTAACTCTAGACTTTTGACACGCAACAAGGCTGACTCGAGCGCGTAGAGTTCTCGAAGGAGTGAGCGATACTGTGCGCTGGAGCCATGACTGCTACTGATCGCGTCAATGGCGCCCTGGATTAGATTTAAAGCTGCTATGAAATCGCCGGTCGAAAACCCAAAAGACATGCTGGTGCAAACTCTTGACAACGAGGGTGAAAGGGAGCAGGCCGAAAGAAGCGGGGAAGCTCTCGTATACATAGATTCGCTAAGCCACTCGAGTACCTATGCCTGAGGACCGCATGCATGAAAATTCCGGTGAAGAGATAAATGCGCCTGCAGCTCGTGTTGTACGCAAAACACCCTAACAAGAAAATGATTGGGTGGGAGAGATTGAAAACACCTGGATTCACACAGGATCGTCGCGCAAAGGCTAGGTGGACTGTCTTTTCTATTGGTGTGCTTGTATTAGGCAAACTCTCAGAAAGCGGTCTCACGAGCGAATAACAACCCCAATATTCGTCCTCTCATACCGAATCTTTGGTCTGTGGTCGTACAAGGCAAGCTTTCAATAACAATCCCCCAAGGCCGCATTCCACCACAAGGTACATGTCAGGAAAACCAAACCGGGTTGACCACGGTACTCAACAATCCGAACGAGTGTGCAAAATTCTGAATACTAAGGGAGGTGGGATACTACACGACACGGAAAGCGGGTCTCCATGAGATCGAGAACGATACACAGAAGCTACGGAAGTTTAGGTATGTGGTAGGATTTCTTTCGCGGGGGAGCTAGATGAGAAAAGGTTGTAAATGATGAAATGGATTCAGTGCGTACTCCTACGAATCATGGGTATCGTAGTGTAAGAACAAGCCCCCACCTATTGTGTAACGTCGAAAACGGAACGGCTTCCTTTTCCAATAGGAATATTTTGTGAGATATCACTAAACACCGCGGTCGGACGCGAACCAGGGACAATTTAACCATAATGTACTTAAATTATATATGCTAGACATACTACTCCTACCCATCTAAACCCATGATGCATTACTTTCATACAACCATCCCATCAATACCTTTCCCATCAACCTATCCGTTCACAACCACGCCTCCATTGGCATGAATAGTCTGTCCACTGATCGAACTACTATCCGCACTCGCCAAGAAGACAAAGCACGCCGCAATCTCGCTAGGCTGGCTCGGTCGACCCATCGGACTCGTGAATTGTTTCATCGCGTCGTCGTTCATCGTTGATGGAATGAGCGGGGTCCATACTGGGCCTGGGGCGACCGCGTTGACACGGATACCTTTGCTAACGACTTGATTCGATAGGGCGCGCGTGAATGATACGATGGCGCCTTTGGTGGAGGTATAGTCGAGGAGATCTGGACGACCGATGTACGCGTTGATGGAAGCGTTGTTGATGATTGTGGAGCCGGCAGACATGTGCGGGAGTGTGTATTTGGAGAGGTAGAAGAAGGGGTGGATGTTTGTGTTGAAGGTGTCGACCCATTGGTCCCTGTTACTGTTAGTATTTATTGCATCAACCTCGCAGAATCAAACTCACTCGCTCAGATCCTTGATTTCTGGGACCATCATCTGGTACGCCGCATTGTTGACCAGTACATCCACCTTGCCACCGAGCTTTTCCAGTGCTTCATCGACCAACTTTTTGCAGTTTCCCCGATCTCTCAGATCCGTCGCGTGTAAGAAGCATTTCCGCCCCTTCTCCTCGACCAGCTTCTTCGTCTGCTGCGCATCCTCTTCCTCTTGCTTCAGGTATGCGATGAACACGTCGGCACCTTCCATTGCATATAGTACCGCCGTCGACCGTCCGATACCGGAGTCTCCGCCCGTTATAATGGCCTTCTTGCCCTCAAGCTTTCCAGCTGCCTTGTATAATTGGTAACCGCCATCGGGGGTGGGGAGATGGTCAGGCGTCGGAGCGGGATCGAGGTCTTTCTCTAGGCCGGGAGCCTTTTGGTGTTGGACGGGGATTTGGTAGCCTGGTTGTGTGTTAGATGTGGTTTCGAGTTTTTATAGTTGGGGAGGAGCTTTACCCTGCTCAAACTGTGATTTGTCCGTCATTGTGCTGTCTGTATTTGTGATATCTAGTTTGTGTGTAGGTGAGAAGAATCAGAGAATGTTGGTGTGCTGTGTAACTTGGGTGTTGGTGTTGTGGGGGTTTTGTGCTTCAACGCTATTGATCGATGAAATACTATCGACGTCATAGTGATATCTCACCCCCAAAGACGTCACGACAAATAATATTTAGGAAGTCCACATGGTGGAGGAAGAAGGTGCTTTTCTTAGACAATCTGGAGTTTTCTACGAGAAAGGTTATGTTGTTCCCTTGGACGTTGGCCGCTGGACGCTGGACGTCGATTGGAGTCTAAGACGAACGTGTTAAAGTCGCAATAGCTCTAATTAAGGTGCAAATTCTAGCTCCTTCAAAGAGCTGAAGATAGTTTGTGGGATAAATTGCCAATCCTACCAAGTCGAGAATTGGAAGATCAAATAATATCAAAGACTGAGGGATGGTGGGGAGGAGGGTAGAAGCGGAGATCTCTCTTGTGTGTCGCTCCGCACAGGACCGTACGGGAAGCACCTTATTGACAGAAAATGTCGTGAGATTGTACCAAGCCATCCTTCCGGAAAACCGGCTCGCTTCAAACGCTCTCGTCTGATGGTAATCCAACTTTGCGGTTTCTTATCTTCTATGGTATGACGTACATTATCGCTGCCGGAGATTTCAGCCCTATAAGGCTCAATGACATCACATTCCTCGTGCTAAAACAGGGTAGCACTAACCAGATCGGGACTGCTATCTCTTTTACCATCTCGCAACCCCTGCAAAGCGTGCTGAACAAGGAAATACGCTGAAGCGCAAACGTCAACGGCTTTCGAGCCCGTGGGGGGCTCGTTGTCATGCGCCACAGCGCTGGGTAAACCCTGCGTCATACCAGTGATCCTGCCCGCTTGGGGCGCAGAGGTGTATTAACCTGTTTTCAGGGTCTACATCACCAACGTGAAAGGCAGTGAGAACGACCTATAAAAGCACCAACCCTACACTTACAAGTCTTTATTATCCACAACCATACAACAATACTCAACAGCAACAGCAACAGCAACTTCAGCTTCAGCTTCAACTACTCAATCTACCAATCACACGTTACCACCAAACCAAAACACCTCCTCACAACCACCCAACATGCCTCTCGGACGCCGCACTGCCCGCACCGTTCCCGCCACCACCCGCACCACAAGAGCCCGTCCCAGCTTGAAGACTCGTCTTCTTGGTCCCAAGCGTACCGCTGCGCGTCGTGCTCCCGCAACAACCACCACCACTACCACTCGCACTACCCAAACGACCGGTGGACACCATGCCGGTCACACCACCGGCCACACTGGCGGCCACACTACTGGCCATACCGCTGCGCCTGCTCACCACCATAAGCGCCATGCCAGCATGGGCGACAAGGTCTCTGGTGCGATGATGAAGTTGAGGGGCTCAATCACCCACCGTCCGGGTCTCAAGGTAAGCTATTACTGCCACTACTCGATGCGATGACACGATGCTAATAATATACAGGCTGCTGGTACCCGCCGCATGCATGGCACTGATGGCCGTGGCTCCCACCATGTGTACTAGGTCATCAAGATATGACATTGCATTTTTCCCTTGGTTTTTCTGTCCTGAGACTGGGATGGGTCAAGGATCATGATTGTACGATAGTTTTGGATGATACCCTACGAATCGATTCCTAATTTACCTGCCAAAACCTTCTCGTATTGTGTTCTTTTGAACCCGCATTTCTCGCTCGTGACTTGTGATCTACTTACTGCGCTGCCTTGAACATCTTGCCATGATTCTCTTTCTATTGAATGCACTACAAAACAGGAGAGGACTGGAATCTTCACATATCTTTATATGGAGCTGTGCGATTTCCGATGTACGTTCATAGGGTCGCAAGGTATCTATTTAAGAGCAATCATGTACACCATCTTCGAAATTGTTTGATGCAGACGATCATCATCATGTAGCATCCGGGAACCTTTACCACACCCAATCAACTCTCACGCCACCTCTCAACCCTATATAAACCCCTCAACCCCACTTCTTCTTTACGCCACTTGGGCATGTTGTCTTCTAAAATTTGCACTATCCCCCCCTTATGTGCGCTTTTGCGCCTGGTATCTTCACTAAATATCGGGGCCGAAAGACACTGAAAACCATTTCATGTTCTCCTTTTTCCGTCCGAGGATTTCTAAAACTCAGAAAGAAAGCCATGGACACTGGCTCTTTGTGCACGTGATTGCGTTGGCTGTATTGATGTCGACGAATATGGGAAATCCTAGGCTTTGGTCGAAAGATTCCTCATCTAATGCAGATCTTCACCATCTGCACGTACATAAACGTCATGCTAGGTCCTCTTACTTCTTTTCCTCACATCCTGAGATATATAATGAGAGCTAGAGATTGTATACTCCAACTTAATGTCTTCTCGTTGAACCCTGAACATCGCACATGCTTTTTAGTTTTCGGTGGTTAGAAGCTTTTATGGGAAAGTCATAGCAAATACGTGGTGAGATTCGCAAGCTTGTAGCTTTGTCAATGAATTTTCAAACCTCTCTTTCGCATCAACGTCCCCTCGCTCCCATCTGTATAAATACTCTCTTCCTATGCTCTCCATTACTATCTCACACACCTGTTCTCTTGAACGTTGACTAAAACGCCATAATTTCCCACTCATGGCCTTGGGGTCTGGTAAAAAGAAAATGAGATCCGCAAGAAGCCATGAGTGGAAGGGAAAGTCTGGGGCCTCTATTTCAGGGAGTTTGAGTTTCCTCGATGACAGACGTGGCGAATAGGATGATCAATCGAGTATTTGATGGATTGAGCGCGCTAGTCATGATTCTGCGGCTATATAACGCTTCTTTCAAGGGGCCTTTCGTTACACTTCTACATTTACAAAGTTACAAAATTTCTGTCATTGTTCACTACAAAAAGGCAACCATGATGAGGCAATGGTTGTAAGAGATCGAGGAGCCAAAAACGAAGTGTGCAGGTCTCTATGAGAGATAGAAAAGAGAATAAAAGCGTACCAATTGAACTGTCATGTTTGGGATTCGTTGTCCGGATTTACAACATCCATTTTTGACATGTTTAAAAGGGTTCACAACACAAGGAATGGGTCGTAAAGCCCTTGGCCGCTTCGATAATGGATTCAACCCGATTTTGGCGACGATGAACCCTTTGTTCGTCTCCCTCGACACATGAACCTGTCTGATATCACTATGAAATTCTGCTTCTACAGGCCACACCTTGAGGAAGAGGTTCAAGAATCGACGTTCGCATTTGTATGTTTGGCGAGAACCTCACTGTCGCATAGGGTATATATACTAAGAATGCCGCAGCAGCATTAAGATTAATCTTTTTGTTTCGAGCTGCGATTTCTACAACACTCACTTTTTAAATAATAAAAGTCAGGTCGATTGGATCCAATGTCTAGTGAAAATTATGGTTTCAAATCCACAAAGAAATCAAATTGGAAGTGTACATCTATGGCGTGGGTTGTGGAGAGCCGACCTCTGCGCCGAAGTGTAGAATCTAAAAGAACTATCTGAAAAAGTATGCATGTGACTGCCTTGGAGTCTGTCGAAAAGAAGACGAACTTCAAATAAACAAACATCAGTTGCTATGAACATGGCGTGGAAAAAGAAAGTTTACAGTTAGAAATCCGTAGCATATTACTTCATCACTGAGCTGGCTCAAAAGTACACTTAAATGACAGAATTCCTTAACGTTTTCTATCCTCTTGTCTTTTCTTTTAGATCTCAACACCTCGCTCTATCGGAGACATCAAAGTCCTCTACTTCTTTGAAATGTTTCCAGCGGAGATCTCGACGCCCTCAACATCGAATTCGAAACCATTAGTTGAGGGTCGAAAAGTCTAAGTCGTAGCAGGCGATGCTCGGTGTGTTTCCTTCGGCCGGACAAAAGAAAATACCAAGTCTACTACTATGGGAGTGCCTATTACGGCGTTAAGTGAGCGCCTTTACTAATTCCTATAACTGTGATAGCCAGCCCTCGTTACCAATTATATAAATTTACATCCTACTGCTTCTTCTTCCTCTCCTTTACACACTGCAGTCTTACAGGTTTACTAAAACCGTGACATATTGAGGCGATGTTTCTCGGAGATATGAGGGCTTTCAAAACAAAATATATTCGAGACTGGGGGATGGGCGATTTGTGGCTCTAAGAGAAAATAAAATATATGGAGTTCCTTTGCTTTATCATATCCTAAATTCTCTCTGGCAGAGAGCTATGAGCACGAGGGCTTTCAATCAATATCTCCTATCATTCATGGCTTTCGATTGAAAAGCAACTGTGATAGCCCGTACATCCAAAACCTATAAGTAAATAGAAGAGAGACTCGCACATGGAGTAATAAAACCATTCTGCCTAGACTCTATGTCGGGAAACCTGATAAAGCAAATTAACTTCTAACCTATGTTCTCTTCCCACACAACCCAAAGATGTTCAACGGCTAAAACAGAGCGAATATGTGACTATGTTTTCCAGGATTCTAAAACTTCTCAAATTTGGGACACATGAGCTCTATATGGATCGTTCTAAACTATACGCCTTACAACATGGAGCCGCATAAACTAGGAGGTATGGAACGTTTTCGGGGCGCCCAAGTCTCTGAAAAGATCACAGCAGCCTCATTATGGTCGGGGACCGAAGTCGGTATAGATCCTACACTATGGAATTTTCTAGCGAAACTTGGTATCGAGAAAAATACCACATGTGTCCTCTCGATGAGAACGTCCCCTTCCCCTTATGCACATAAAATACCACTTCAGCGACCCATTCCCGACTCTTTACACAACCTACGTTTTTGCTAGAGACTCTAAAGTTGCACCAAGAATAGCATGATGAGTAGCGCTTTTGCGGCATTCAAAGTACAGAACAGAAACAAGCATGTGCGGGAGATATGGCGGGCCACCTTGGAAGACAGTGAATTCTAAAAATGATAATTCAGAGTACAATGAGTTTTTCGGACGGATTTTGCGAAGAAAAAGAAGCTATTTATCGATTTTCGAAAAACTTCGTGCTCTCGATGGTATGCGAGAATCCGGGATATGTGGGGTATATGTATTAAACACCACCTCCGTCTCTTCTCACGACGTATACCTTGTCACCACACTCCAAAGAAACTAAAAAGTATCGAGAGAAGCCGGAATTTCCTGGATTCGAAAGTAAAATACATTCACAAGAGCAACATGGAGAGAAGCCTTCAAAGAAGTAGAAAGCCACATCAACAAAGAAATCCAATAGGCATCAAATGTCAGTATTTCACAAGACCATCATATCATGTCTCCCGAAAGAGATGCTTCCTACAATACCTCATGCTGCTTCTATAGTTCTTCCCCGCTAGCTACATGGATAAATACAACCCATTCGAAGTTGATGTTTCTCCACGATTTTATTTGCCAGATTTAAAAGATCCCACGATCGTCTAATGTCCAAGCCATTTGTCAAACCTCTAAAATATCCACGACTGCAGACCTCCATGGTTCTGCTGTATATGTAAGAGCCTGTAGAAGAAATCAAAAGCATGAAAGAAGCAACGAGTATATTAGTCTAGTTAAAAAGAATTGCAGGACCATGGTTCATGGTTCATGGTTCATGGTGTGTGTGAGAAGCCTCGCGCAACAAACCATCCACCAAACCGCGTACAAAGCACGAGTTCAAAAACCAACGTAGGCGGTCGTATAGGAGAGGATTTTTCAGGTGTGGGAAATACATATATTGATTCATGCCACACTTGCTCAATTACTGGGACTCTTGCATAGGGATAGGGTGGAACTAGAAGAATTATCATCATCACATCACTTTACCATCACTATCATCACTACTATCACTGTCACCACTATCATCACCACCATTAGTACCCACAAGACCAAGCCCCCCCCCTTTACTCATCCCCACTACAATCTTCTAATTATATGACCTTCTCACAAGAGAAATACTCCCACCCTCCTCTCCCTTTCAAGTTCTTCTTTTCACACACACACACACACACACACACACGCTCACACTGACATAGTAAGATGAGGGGGGGAAGTACAATGTAGTTGAGATAGCGATGAAGTTCAGGTGTTCAAAGTATGTGAAATTCCAAGTGTCGCGATATTATAGGAAGCGAATAAGACTAAGGACTAAGAAGTACAGAAGTACACGGAGTTAGTTCGAGAAAGAGAAAGAAGGATCAAGATCATCAATCACCACAGGGCTACAGAGAAGAGAATTAAGCAATACGATATGCGCATGTATACATAGAGGATAAATAGTCCATGTATCTGCGATCCCACTCCGCATGACAGAGAAATCCGCGAGATAGAAAAACCCCGAAGACGAGGTAGATAGATAGAAAATGTATATAGATATATATTCACAAAAAGAACGTAACCGCCGTCCGTAGTCCCCCAAATACCTCCAACCCCACCAAAGACCACACCCCATTCCCACGAGTCTCCACTCCCCCCTCTTCCACCCACCTAACCAACCAACCAATTCACCGCCCCCACCCCCATCATATCTACCTCTCCACTGCGCCTCCGTCACGACCAACGATTCGCCAGCAACTCCTCCACCCATGCGCAATCCCACCAAAAAATAAGAAAATCCCATCAAGCGCAGACACACACACACGACAGCACCGAATCGCGGCACGTGCGACGCGTTGATGGCATGCAGGTACCGAGCCATGCGGTGCGTGCCTACGCCTCGGAATTCGAAGATCGATGGATATGTACCCGTTGATCAGCGACCGGGAACCGCAATCGTGATGATCGTGATAGATGGCGAATAATCCCTCCAAGTATTTCCTTGCGTGCCTGACTAGACAGGCATCCCATTTCTTTTCCTTGGTCATGGTCTGGGATGAGCCGAGTGTCGTCTCGTTTCGTCTCGTCTCTTAAGCATCGCAGATCAGATCGAAATCGGGAAACTGCGGATCCGGACCGATATTCGTAGTCGCAGTCTGCGAGAAGTCCTGCGCCTTTGCAGTTTTCTGCGCATCGTTACATGAAGCTACAAAGCACGATAAAAAGTTAGCCAAACACATCCATCCCATCCCACCCTATCCTCTCTCTCCTAGGGTCGCAAACTCACTCTTCTGCCCATCACAATCCTGGACCTTCAACCCCCCCTTATTCCCCTGCGCATTTGCCGTATTACTGCAATTCTGAAACTGATTATCACAACTCCTCTGCGCCGCAGACTGGAAATCCGTAAAAGTCTGGCCATCAACACTAAACGGCCGTTTCGGGTCGCCGCTATTCGTAATGGGCGAGGCAGACACGCCGCCGAGGTTCTGCGTGAAGGTTTGCAGGTCGGTCGCTTGGCGGAAGAAGAGCGTGTTGCGCGGCATCAGGTGCATGTATTCGTCCGCGACGAGGGCGGGTTGCGGGGACGCGGCGCTCAGGGTCGAGAAAGGAAGGGCGAGGAGGAGGAGAGAGAGGAGCGATGAGGGGAGCGGCGTCATTATTATAGATTATTTGGAAATGTTCGGATTATCGTGGGCGAGGGGGTACGGGGTTGCGGGGAGGTAAATCGGAAGCGCCCGGCGCGTCGCAGTCGTTCGTATAAGGCGAAGAAACGAAGAAGTCGGTCGGTTGGTCAGTCAGGCCAAAAGAAAATGCAGCGGCCCCCCGCGAATTCATATTCGAGCACCTATCCGCGCACTGTTGCCGTACAAGACGCTTTTGGCGCAACTGTTGTTTTGCCCCGTTGTCGAGTCGCTGGCAATGCCGTTTCGGGTCGTGTGGCCGGGGTGGGTGCGACAGCGATGAAACACTCTGCACCCGCCACATCCGTCTCTTTCGGAAGACATGGCAGCTGCCAACTTCCAACTTCCGAGGTCAGGTACCAACTTCAAAAATAGAATGTGGGGAGGGAGGAACGGCGTCGTGCAGTGCATGAGATGGAAGGAAGATTGCGAGGCGGTGCGGCCCGGAGGAGAGTGGGTAAAAGGAATGTGGACCGGGAATGACTTCATAGGATAGGTGGCACCTCTGCATTGATATTACGTTGGTAGATACTTCAATCTATGTGAAGAATCTGGGGGATCGCTTGGAATTATGGAATTACAACTTTTATGACGGCATGAATGTCGATCGAAATCAAATAAGTTTAACAGAGCCGAGGAAAGAGGTGAGAGAGAAGAGGAAGGAAGAGATAAGAGAAGCAGTCTGATTGACTGTTCGTTGCTGATTACATAGGGTACGTATACCATACACGCGTTAAATAAGATAAAGGATACATCCGTAGACAGTTGTGAGAACAATGCTACTAGTTAAAGCAGGATGAAATATCGACAAGGGAAGTGTTAAAAAGTAGAAACGTGCCTACTCCTGCAATGCATTTCACGTCAAAATACCCAAATAGCTTTCCGTCCATCCCGTGACAATAGTATTCGCAATCCGTCTACACGTAGTCAAAACGTACAATCTCGATTTCAGAGGCAATGAAATGGTCGTTGAAATCGTGCAATCACCCGCGTGTACGAGTGACTGTTTATGTACAATTCGATCGGTCGGGAGACCGTTTCGTTGTTTGGTTTAGAAGTTGGCGGCCGCGTTCGGTCGTCCTCCGGGGTTGTGGTACTGCTCTAGGTTCGATTGGAAGGGGGATTGGTTTGGATGCGACTTGTCGCCGAGAGCGGAGCCGGTGCCAGCCATCAGATCGGCGTCGTCCTCGTTGATGCGGTTCTTGCGGCCCCACATGCGCCAGCATACCAGGGCGATACCTCCGAGCAGGAGAGCGCCGCCAACGCCGCCGACGACACCACCAATAATGTTCTTGCTCTTGGTGGTCAGGCCCGTGGTGGTCGAGGTATCGCTCTGGGCTTCGGGGGTTGTTGTGCGCACCGCTGAGCCGGTGGTGGTGAGAGAGGTGCTAGATCCAGTGCTTGTCCCTACGGACACCTGGCCGTTGTTTGTAGTGGTGTAAGTGATGGTAGATACGACGATGGTCGAGCTGACGAGCGGGGTGGTCTCGGTAACCGGCGTCGGCGTCGGCTTGGGAGAGGATGTGGACGAAGGCGCCTTGCTGGTTGAGCGGTCAGAGGATGGGGCTTGCGAAGACGCTGGCGGCGCAGATGCTGCGGAGCTCGACGGTGAAGCGTCTGCAGAGGTGGGCGCGGGCGCGGGTGCGGCCGTGGAGGACGAAGTTGGTTCTTGCGATGAAGGGGGCGCGGATGTGGAGGCAGCAGATGTGCTTGTCTGCGAGTTGCCGGTGCCGGAAGCCTGGCGCTTCACGCCGTGGTTGAGGTATTCCTCGATGCCATCGAGGTTGATGTCGCCGATGTTAAGCGCCGAAGTGCATGCGATCAGCGCAAAGAGCGCAAAGAGAAGCCACGACGAGCGCATGATGCTGAGCATGATTGCGGATTCGAGATCGAACGTGGGCGACAGCAGAGGTGAGGGTAGTGGTGAGGGCGAAGGTTTGTGTGCGAGGTCAAGTGACGCTGGCGCGTTTCACAAAGGGAGGTTCCTTCGAGGTTGATTAGGCTATTAAGACAGTCGCAGAAACAGTAGTGAACGAGTGTAGGTGGTAGGTGAGCGAATGCAGGTGCAGCGAGCGGCAGGATAAGGACGGGAGGAGCGTGATCTGGCGAGTGAAAATGCAGGGGTGGAAATGGAGTGGACTGGACCGCCGTACGAAAAATGCCGTTAGTGCGCCGGGCACTGCCACAAGCTGGTTGGCAGTCATCAACCAGTCTGGACGAGCCGGATGGTGTTTCTGTTTGCTTCCGTTTCACAGACAGAGCCCCAGCTTATGCTACTCTGCGCTACTCTGCAGTGCTTTAAGATTTAAGGCGTCCGAGACACAGTCGACAATGCTACCTGCCGTCGACGTCGCTGCGTGCGCCCATGTCAGAGTCCATGTCACGTGGATGTCACCCTTCCCGATTTATTGAATTTGCTCCTTCCCTGCCAACGCGCGCGTCCCAATCCGGAAGGAGCCCGGCCAATCACCGCCCGCCCCATCGTCCCACCGGCACCGGCAACTCACCAACCCACTGCGTCATATCTTGGCCGACCGCTGCAGCTTTTCCACTCGCAGACCTTTCACGACAGCTCCACACCGAATCGCAGGCTGCTGGATAAAACGCGGCCATGCAGAACATGACAGCACTGGCCCACGCCGCGCCCTTGACCGCCCACGAGGCTTTGTCTGGCGTCTTCGGGTCCATATCGCTCGCATCGTGGATTTTCCTGCTGGTGAGTCTCTCGTGACGCTTCGGACGAAACCGGGCATCGAGCTCGCCGATGGGTTTTGCTGCGGCTGCATGCCATGTGGGGAGCTCTAGCTACCTTGGCCGGAGCACGCAACCAGCGAGCAGCACTCGACATACATATGCAGTAGCTAACCGCCAACCAGGTGCCGCAACTCATAGAAAACTACAAGCAGGGCTCCGCCGAAGGCATCTCGCTTGCCTTTCTCGCCGTGTGGTTCATCGGGGACATTACGAATCTCGCAGGCGCGGCCTGGGCTGGCCTCGTACCCACCGTCATCGCTCTCGCCGTCTATTTCTGCTTCGCCGACCTGATCTTGATATCGCAATGCATATACTACAACGTCAAGAATGCCCGCAAGTCCCGCAAACCCTCGACGCGGAGTGAAGACAATGCCGAGCAACCGTTGCTGGGCCGGAGAGACAGCAGTAACATGGGACTGCCCGGAAGCCACCGAAGGCGCAGTTCAGCCCTGAGCAGGCGGAGGAGAGCCAGTTCGCTACCGAGTCTGACAGAAGAAGGGAGCGCACGGAACGAGTGGGTCAAGAACACATTGAGCCTCATAGGGGTTTGTGTTGTCGGGGCGGCGGGATGGGCGATTGCGTGGAAGACGGGAGTGTGGATACCTACGCCGACTACCGATGACGCGGCCGAGGGCGAGACACCACTCGGCGCCTCAATACTCGGATACGCCAGCGCGATATGCTACCTCGGTGCGCGGATTCCGCAAATCATCAAGAACCAAAAGGATCGGTCCTGCGAGGGCTTGTCGTTGCTGTTCTTCATGCTCTCCTTGCTGGGGAACGCTACGTACGGCGCAGGAGTGAGTATTTCTCTATTGTGAAAGCTAGCGCATGCTGACAAGCTTAGATTCTATTCCACTCCGTCGAGAGAGAATACTTCCTCACCAACCTCCCCTGGCTTATCGGCTCCCTCGGCACCATTGTCGAGGACGTTACCATCTTTATACAGTTTCGCACCTTCGGCAATGGAGAGAAATCCTCCGCTGTAGATGCTTGATAAATTTCGTCGCGAATGTACTAATGTATATAGCTCCAAAAAGGTGGTGATTTTACATGTCAAGGCACTGTAGTTTTGGTCTTTGATACCCATCGTTGGCGGTAGCACTAGACTTTCTTGCTTTGTTCTATGTATGTATATGCTTTGATTATGGCAATGAAATCTAATGCATATATCCTTACGAATACGATGTTTCTGCTCATGTGAGAAGGTACGCTCTGGAAATGTATCGCACATGTGCAGCCAGTCGCGATTATTACTAAGCATGAAGTACGCGCTTCGGATAGGTCACATTGGTCTAACAATTGGGTGTTACTCAAAACGTACTAGCGCACTTGCCCAAGCATCACGTCCTAGTGTCGGGACTACGATTTTTCATCGCCAACACGCTCTTTCACCACCCTTGACCAGTCCACTTCTGCGGCTTCTGAATATGTAGTATACATTACCTTCTTATCCTTCCTCCATCTAACCCTCATTTTACGCGTTCCCTACGTTCACTTTACCTGTAACGGCGCGTATCACTCACTCCTTTGAATTATGGCTCAAAAGCAAAACATTATTTCTTTGCTCCACAAGTCCACCGGCACGACTGTCAAAACGCTGCACCATGTTTTACGCAATATCGGCTGCGCTACTTCGGGCAGGAAAGATGTGCTGCAGAGACGAATTCTTGATGCCGCAGCCCCGAGGCGAACAGCTACAATAATTATGCCAAAAATACTTTCCATCGATATGGGGATCAAGAATCTGGCTTTCTGTGTGGCGAGTGTCAAGCAACCATCCCCGGGAACTGGAGCCGCAATGATGGATATAGAGGCGTGGGGAAAATTGGATTTGACAAAAGGGGCGTTGCAGATGAATCGGAGTACCGATTCCACCGAAAGCGCACTGGGGAACATCAGTTTGATGCCGATTCCAGAAGAGATAAATGGGGAAGACAAAGAAAGGGATCCATTTGAACTAAAATATTTCTCCACTACAGCGTGTTCTATCGCAAATGTGCTACTCAGCTACGAACCCGACATCATCTTAATTGAGCGCCAGAGATGGCGTAGTTCAAGCTCGGTCGCAATCCAGCAATGGACTGTGAGAGTCAATTCGCTGGAAGCCATGTTTTGGGCCTTGTTCACGTCTTTTAAAGGCCAGACTCTGCCAAACACGCCCAAATACTACTTGAAAGAAATCGAAAGCATGGAACCAAAACGCGTCAAGGCCTACTGGCTAGATGATCTGGAAATTGAGGACCCACCAAAGCCGACGAGAAGACGAACCAAGAAGCCTGCAGCGGATGCAGCGGATGCAGAAGAAGGCACGGATATCAGTAGTCCGTCCAAGAAGGTGAGCCGCGGACAGGCAGAGAAAAAAGCAAAGATCCAACTCCTGCGAACCTGGCTCGAATCTCAGACTCCATCAACCACCATTTCCGCCTATAGCAGCGATAACGAGGATGCTATACTGCGACGTCCTTCGATCTCTTTCAACTTCATTCCCAGCATACCGGGGGTCTTCGGTGATCCATTGGCCACAAGAGACACTTTCCTCAGTACCACGGAGCCAACTGTGAAGCGAAGAAAACGAGAAGATGGGCTCAAGACTGATACAAAGGTGGATGATATCACTGACTGCTTTCTACAAGCTGTGGCGTACGTCGCCTGGGAAGATGGATTAGCGGAACTTATGAGGCAAAGGGAAGAGCATTCTCTAATTAATACGGAGGTCGAAGAAACACGTGCAGAGATTACCGAGGATTCTGAGGAGGCTCTTGAGAAAGAGTCGGACGAGCATGAGGCGGAACCGGAAGATGTGAAGCCAGAGACGAAAAAGAAGAAAACGAAGGTAGCTAAAGCTGGTACCCGGACAAGGAAGAAGAAAGAGTGAGACACTCACGAACATCCAAAGGAGCCAGCCAGTATTCATAACCGGCGATATAAACGGTCACCTATCGAACCCGGTTTTTCCACGATCCAATACTATCGACAGCCCATGGACAAGCCTTTCCCATATAAACTTCAGATGTACGAACATATATCATGATATTCACCCTATCGCCTACGCTTCACCATGCTCAAGTCTTCACTGTCGCCGCTATATTCAATAATAGTACGAATTAATTTAACGTGCTTCTTCGTGTGTCAAACGATGTACCGGGTGGTATATAAGACCCGACCTTGGATTTGATAGCTCTTCCTTTCGACACACACATTTAATTTCCATCTTTGATCCCATCAACGACTTCAGAGAGCAACATACATACAGCTTATACAACCTGCGCCGGAAGCATCCACAAGAACAAAGACACAAACAGTCCGACATTCCTTGATCAACTTAAAGCCAGCATCCTGCGGATACAACCCCAAGCTAGATCATTGTTTCTAAAGCTACAGTCCTGAACGATGTGCAATATAAGTCGCACGAAATTCCGCTGCGGGCACTATAGAGGGGCTGATGCGGGTAAACCCCAGCTTCAAGACAATTGGAGCTACGGTCGTCAATGTACTCATGCGAAAAAGAAAGGCAATACGTGGTGCACATTGAACAACATTCCGGAAAGCGAACGTCGTACCTACGATACAGAGAAAGACAACCTCTGTCCTAATTGTATCGCTCTAGAACAAGCACAGCAACAACAACAACTACAGGCACAACGTAGAGAACCAAAGATTTCGAATATAATGAACCCTATCCCAAGAAATGCTAAAAGGGTGTATCCTAAACCGCCAAAACCGCAAGTACAAAAGAAGGCGCTACCGGCCGCTCCTGTACCAATTCCCTCTTATGACTCTGCGATGGTTGCAGCTCAGAAAACCATGCCAGGAGGTACCACTAGGCCAGGTTACGTATGGATGTCGGACACTTCAAAAGTACTTCAGGGGCACCCTACGAGCCCTACTCCGCCCGCACCCTACCAGAACACGGGATACCAAGCGCTAGCTACGGGCATCTACGGCCAGCCACAGTATCTCCCTCAACAAACATACTATCAGCCTACGGCGACTCAGGGCCAGCTGATAAGTAACTATGGTCAATCGCAATATGCCTCTTAATTAGCATACTACCAACCCACAACAAGTCAGGGACAGTCTAGTAACTACAATCAATCACAATACCCCCCTTAACAACCTCCCTCCACGGCCGCCATAAGGCCGACTGCCCCTCAAACACCGTTACTATCCTCCTCTACACCAGTCAGAACGTCGCTAATGTCCCGACCGTCAATCCAACCTTCTATTTCCTCATCTGGTACAAGGCCGACACCGCCTCAAGCGCTGGCTCGACCATCTGTCTCTACGACGCCTAGTAGAGCGTCGCCTTTATCGTCGAATCGTCAAGCTGTCGCTACAACGGCTAATACGCTATCGACGCCTCAGGTATCGAGTAGATCGGGTAGACAAACTTCGACGCAGAGTGGTCAACGGGGAACTCCTAGGAATTCGAAATCTCCGCCGGATGCGCCGAAGTTGAAACGTAGGAAGCGGTAAGTAGCAGGGGTTTTTTGTAGTAGGTAGGTTAGGATTATGTAGGTAGTATGTATAGTATAGTAGGTATTAGAAGAGAGGGGAGAGAAGGGGGGTTAGTAATTAGGAATCTTACTTCGATAGAGCGGGGAGTCTTGGATAGACTTGTACTTAAACGTAGCTTTAGTAAAGGTATGTGTTGTTAGTTTCATTAGGAGCTTAGTAATAGAGAGATAGGTATCTTAGGGTATAAATGCCTGGATAAGATGTTGCTGCAAGGTACCTTGGGAAAGGGGGGCAGTTTGCGGGTTAGAGAGCATATCGCATCTTTTTAGGTTATTTTAAGTTCTATTTATAGGAGAAAATCTTTAAGTGTTTTAGCTTGCGTTTACTATATACACTCGTAGGTTTTCTAGAGGTAGCATTAAACTATAAGACTAAGCGAACGAAGGTGCGTGTAAATTATAGGGAAAAATTACAGTCTCTTTATTCTAATACTAGACATGTTTAAACGTAAGGCCTGTCACTCTAGTGCGTTCTTTGTTTGTAAAACGAAATGTTAGTTTTAGTTGTTACAATTTTCTTTCTTAATTTTTACGTTTAGTTTACTAATGCTTGTTTTCGCGTTTAACTACTCTATAATTAAACTTGTTTCTATGCTTTACTTACTACAAACAATGCTTATATTCAATAACGCTAGCTCGATGTAAACTTCGTAAGGTATAAAGCCGCTAGAATCGAGCTTGTAGATACTCTTCCTCAGACCAGCATTTACCATTTATTTAGATTTCCCCGTTGAACAGGACTTAACAGTACACGGTAATAAGACTACAAAAACAGTAAACACTATACGACGACTACATTAAGACTTTTGGGATACACTGCGAACTGCAAAAAGACTTTTTTATTGGACTTCTGAATATCGGTACAACGACTATACGGTGTATCGAGATCAACCCCAAGGCTTGAGAGCTTCAATGAGAAATAACACTATTATTACTCTTGACTACAGAAACAATGGATCCCCTCGGCAAGTCAAAGGCTAATACGGAAGCATAGAAGAAGAAGAAGAAGGCTGACGACGACGCAAAGACGAAAGCTGCTGAAGAAGTAAAGACGAAAAAGGCTGTTGAAGCCGCAAAGAATGCAGCTGCTGTAAACGCAAAAAAGATGATCCGGAGAACCCCAAGGCAGTTAACATACACAGTGCAAATTCCCACCAAGCCGGTTGCCGCTGTTGATCCTGCCAATGTTACTTCAAATCTCACAAAAATGAGATCTGAGATACATGACACTCGCTTTATACTAGCTATTAGAGAGCCCGTGTATCATAATCTTCCAATAAACAGCCGCCGACCACCGATCCGCGGACCTCCCAATCCATCGGTCTAGGCTACTCCTAGACCTTCGACAGGGCCACGTGTTCAGCAGCCGCCCAATCCACCAGTACAGGCTACACCTAGATCTTCTACAGGGCTAAGTGTTCCGTCAATGCCGGCATCGGATCGCTTAGCGCGTCTTCCCCCCGTTCATCAAAAACCTGACGGGAAGCATAATACTAGAGAAGTTAAAGTTTCTTAGGACCTTCGAGAGTAGTTTACCTAAGCACAGACTCTAGCGCGGCGGACTCAAGGACAACTATCTACGGGAAATATATCGGTGCAACAGTCTCAAGGCACGCAATCTGGGAGGAAGGCACCAGTGCAGCGATCCTAAGCTCGGCAATCGGGAGGACAGGCTGCAGCGCGGTCATCTCAAGATCGATCATCTCAGGAGTCCCAAGTTCACCCAATTACTTACCGGTATTAGCCAAGGGGTTGGTCGGTTTGGCCCTGGTGCTTCAAGAGTCCCTTCGAAGGTGAAGGTGTGGATGGTCTGGTACCGTGTTATCTGAACTTTCTTCTTTTGAATGATTTTCGTGCTGGCTCGTGTGGATGCTCTAAAGATACGTTATCTAGTATTTCTTCTTCTGATGGTTGTCGTGCTGGCTCGCGGTTATGTTGTCGTCTGTGAATTTCTTTGATAGATGGGTTTAATAGATTGTTATCGGAATGTATTTCTTGAGGCGGTTTATCTCTTCTCCATTGTGTATTTGATGATTTGTTAAGTAACAGAGTAATCGAGGAGCATAAAGTAACTATCATAGGTTCTGTCGAATACAGTGCTTAGAAAAAGAGTAGAAACGGTCTATATCATTCTAAGAGGATTATCGCAACATTCACTTTTCGAGTGTCCTACTTAATACCTATTCTTTATAACCCTCTTATTAGTGCCTAGCTTCTCAATAATCAAAATATTTAGTAATCTTTCATCTCATAATATGCAGCTGTGGAGGTGAAACGAGCTGGGTAACGTAGGTTCGGGTGATCAATTGAGAAATCACTATTGAGTACAAAGGAGATCGCGAGCTGGCTATATATACAAAGCAAATGATCAGAAAAATGTAGATCCGGTGACTACCCTGCTCCATCTGATCCTCACTCATGAAGAGCACCCTGCGCGACAGCAGCTATATTGATAAAGTCCAAGGCCTGTTATGATAATACAATAGATTGTAGATCCTGGATCTCTACGCAGATACGTTGACATATTCTCACTTCACTCAGGTTGACTTTAAGACAGAGCAATTCACCCTATAATATTGAACTTTTGAAGTGGGATGATTCAATACCACAAAACTTCTTCTTCGGTGTCACTGGCGTAGTGAAGCGTAATAAAAGTATAAAAAGCGTAACGTCGAGAAAATAAAACACTTTCTTTTTGAACTCACCCTACAATTACACTCGAGATTTCTCATCCGTCACACCTATTACCATCATTGAGAACGTACAGCAGGCCTGTACTGTGCACGAAACCGGAACGATCCTAAAATAACCGGCCCATACCGACGACGTTCATGCCCCAAAATGTGTAAGTTGTACAAATACTTTTACATCTGCGGTTGTGCTTGGGTAGACCCAATCGACGCCTCCACAGATGGTAGGTTCAAAAACTACTACCGTGACCCGGAAGACTTATGCGAGGAGGCCAAGGAGCGATATAAACTGTGGAAGCAAGACATCCCTTGCCGCAAAGAGCACTGCTCTATAATAAATGGAGCGACGAATTTGGATAGGGACTGCCCTAAACACCGATATCAAAGCCAAGGCCAGTCATTTATGTCCTCATCAGGCTTTTCTCGACCTCAGCCTCCCCTAAAAACAACATATACCCAGCCACAACTTGGCCGATCCCTTGTCCCAGACAGCAGAGCATTCCCTGCGTGTCAAATAACTCTTCCGTCAGCATTTGACCCTACTTCGGCTATGTCTGCATTATCAATTCAGAACCAATCCAATGTCCCCGCCTACTCTTCTCCACAGAGCTCATTGTCACAATCTACCAGAACCAATGTTGGCAACTTTTCTCGAAGTCCTCCTCAACCCTCACATCAAGCCTCTCTGCTATCTCATAAAGCACAACCACTTCCACGCTCACAACAATCTTCGACAGCGGATCCAAAAGACCAAAGGAAATACGCAATGAGATCAAAGCCAGTAAGCCTCGCGAACATGACTCCACAGGAAAAAAGTGCTCATAAAAACGCATCTAATAAGAAATATTACCATAAAAGGAAGGCGGAAATCAACAGGGCCAAGAACGACCCAGAGAATTGTCGTGATATACTTGAAAAAGCGGAACGACGTATTGAATTAAGAAATGCGTCAGCGAGAACGAGAAGGGCGAACCAGGATCCAGAGAAAAAAGACGCTAGGCAAAAACGAGACAGGGACAGGACCAAAGAAAAATACAGAAGAGATAAAGAAGCTAAGAAGGATAATTCAACCAATACCAACCTAACCTCGACATAGCGCTAGGCTCCACCAACGACATATCCTTAATAGAAAGAGACAAGCGTGGACCGTAAAGCTGTTTTGGCTGGACCAAAGGTGCGAGAGGGAAAATCGGATGAAACAAAGGTTCACTGTTTTACAAGTTGCGAAATAGGGATATATATTTTATTTTGTTGTTAGTTATAGGTAGAATAAGGTGATGGCAATATTTTGGCTAGTTATTGTTATGGGGAGAGAGGTGTATTTAGAGTCCCGAGTGTGTTAGAGGTAGTAGGATAGATTTATAATATTTCCTTTACGGATGCGTGATAACTCTGATATTATTATAGCTGCACCACTCTTATCACTTGTGAAGAATAATACCTAAAGTTACATATCATAATTCAGACATCGTCTTCAATTTCACTATACAAATTCATTAGTGGACTTGCGTATTCACGTGTTCTGGTTAACGTATCACTGTCTCTTCAAAGTTAAGTGAAGTTATACTTTTCCAAGGGAATATATCATATTCAATTTCGTAGCACAGCCAAAATTCACAGGGAACTCTAAAGTTTAATGAATGTCGCTATAGAACGTATAAAAAGCTCCGCTGTTGCAGATCGTGCGTCAACACTATACAACACTCTTTCGCAAAGATCGACCACACACTCACCAACGAACACGTTCAGCAGGACTGAACACCACAAAACGCGGGCACACTTCCATAACTATCACACCTACGTGAAACCAGCAACACAATAGATACGCCTACGATTCCGACGCAAATTCCCGGTAACAAGACTTGTTGAAAAAATGTGCAAACTCTACCGAGCGAGATACGCCTGCAACTGTCCATGGCAAGAACCATACGACTCATCAAACCCCAGTTATCAAAAACAATGGCCATTCCAAGAATTCATGTGCGACACTGCCCTAGCACAATCTCATCGGTCTGGGAGGGAATCCTACTGTGGGGACAGCTATTGCGAACGACCCTATGGAACGATAGTATGGAAGGATGTGCAGTGCCATCGGACAGCTTCCGGAAACTGTCCGCGTAATCCCACGCCATTGGAAACACGCGAATATGTGAAATATCTCTTATACAATATCCCAAATCCACAGTTTCCGCTATATCGACACTCTACTCCAAGGATGGCCCCGCTGAGGTTTACCCCTTCAGTACCTCCCACAGGCCCTCAAAGTGTCGGAAATCCGGACACGCAAACATCGGGCTTGGCTCCTCCTGTAGTACCCACGTCATATAGAAGTCAAGGGCCAGCATTATCACTTCCACACCGTGGTCTCGTTCGAGCTCCACCGCCGACGAACCCTTTTCAGTCGGCCAGTCCATCTCAGTCTCTCCCACGCTTACATCCATCTTCCCGAAGAATGCAAGGAGTCATGGAATCTTCTCGAAGAATGCAAGGGGTCACGGAAGATAGTCGTCAAGGGCCGACATCATCACCACCACGACGGGATTTTGGTCGCGCTATGCCACCGATGAACCCTTTTCAGCCGGCCAGTCAAAATCAGTCGCCCCCACGCTTACAGTTGTCTTCTCGAAGAATGCAAGGGGTCACGGACGATAGTCCTCAAGAACAGGTTGTACCAAAACTTACAAAGCAACAAGAAGCGCACAGAAAGCATAACAAGAGTTCTCGAGGCCGTCTGGAGAAATTGCAGAAGGAGTGGGAGAAGAATATTCCGCCTGGACAGCCTATAACGTATTGTCCTGCAAAAAAGGCTAATTTAGAGGCTCGCAAGAAAAGAGACAAGAAATACCGCGACAAGTTGGAATTGCGGAAGCAGGGTGGTGGATCTGCCTCCTAAGAGACATTTGCTGTGTCACAACAGGCGTTACAATTAGACATAAGCTACAAGATCGAGATGGATTTCCCTGTTTTAATTGCCTTTCTGTAGTAATCGCAGCCACATTCGATAGCGGGACTGATTATTGTTATTTTATCTATTTTGAGAGTTCAAGTAATGCGTTTCGGTCTGAACCGAAAACTCACCAATATCTATTCGAATAAATCAAACAAACTTCCCATAATTTACCAAATATAATGTCGAAGGTTGATTCTTCTTATCCCGTGCAGCCAACACCACCACCACTACCACAAAAACCTCTGCACTTTCCCCGGTTCCTGCGGCCAAGAGAACCCTCGGTGGAGGAAGTTGTATCCAAGCACAGCATTGATTGCAAGAAGCCAGATCGTTTCCAGAACAAGACGCATATCATATGGAGCCTTCTTAGTCCCCGTCTTCCCCTCTTGCAGAGCCGAAAGATGCGGCACATGTAATCGCCAAATGATCCACGGAATGATAAAATAGCGAGGCTCAACTAGCGGCGCTGTAGCCACGGAAAGGGTTGTAGTAGCTACCCACGCTACGACGAAACTGGTTTGGCAAGGTTCAGCGGGAGCGACATTATCAGCTTGGTTCTTCTTCTTCTGCGGCCCTTGCGTCACTTGAGTCTGGGTTGTTGATGTATTCCCGAGGGTTTGGTATGCCATCCATGCGCAGATGTAGTAGAAAAGGACCGCAGCGTACTTGATCGCTGGATGTCGGCGGAGAATTCTGAAAGCGTAGAAAACGTAGTGTCGGTTATCGGCAAGTGTGTAAGGGTGGACGATTGTGTTGAAGTGAACTGCAGCAACCCCGATCGCAATGAATAGAGTAGCGCTGATGAGTCCTGGTATGACATTTTTGGGCTTTCCGGTCAAAGTGTTCGTGAGAAACATCCGCGGTTCGTTAGGAAGTAGCTGGACGATGGGTGATAATACAGTGCCGATGGTGAGTGGGATGGAGAAGAAGATTATATAGGGCCAGAAGTAGAGCATTTGCGGGAGATGGAGGGTCGCAGTGTGGGCTGACTTGTCGCCTTTGAGAAGTGAGCAATATAACAGCAGCATTGAGTGTGATTTCTTACCGAGTACAACGCTTCCATTCCAGGCAACAAAACTAGCAAAAAGGGCAATCAGAAGTACATACGGTACCACGGTTTTTAGGATCAAAACCGGCTGCTTTACTACTACAAGTGCTAGAGACATGAAGAAGAGTAGAAAGTCTAGAAGATGTCAGTGTTTGGTGATTGAAATACACCAAATCGAACGCACCTTGAGGCCCAGCGGACTCTACAGGGCAGTCGTAAACTTCTCCATGACTCCAGCTTCGTTTGAGAACAGTCTGTGCGTCCATGTTAATGGAGCTAGACCCTCCACTTGCCTTCAAAGCATCGACAACCGCCAGCGCAGCTGGAAAGACAGCCACCCAAAAGATGTTTGTTTGACGAAACAAAAGTGAGAATGTCCCGATTACGACAATGCCCGCTTTGTTTAGGATTGGGCTCGTCGCCCTCTTGTGACCGACAAAGGCGGAGTAGTGAAGAAGCACGACGAGCGTTGACATGACATCTGTGTAGTATAGCGCCGAGAAGAAAAACAATGGTGGAAAGAGACTAATGTTGAGTGCAGAGTGGGCATCGAGAAGAGATAGTCGGTCTGACTGTTCTGCCTGCTGGTCCTCTTGCTTCGAAGAATCTTTGCGAAGGCTTCGGCGGAGACTGTATGACACCAGGCAAATGAGGCAGATAGCTCCGATATTTAATGCTCGTAGATTCGGCGTCTCACAGCCCGCGACAGACTGTATGAGTAGAGAGACTAAGTATCTGTATCTGTCAGTGTTCTATTCGCCTGGGGGGGAGGGTACTTGCAGGCCGGGCGGTGTCGTGATCTTCGGGTCCCACGTATAGTCATTGTTGCAGTATCTCTGCGCTTGGGGCACATGGAAAACCTCATCCTACACTTCATGAATAATTCCCCCTCCTCTATATTCCAATGCACACTTACAAGATAGGGGTCCGGCACGTGTTTTGATACCATGTTATACCACGTCACCGATACATTGGCGATGGCCAGTAAAGCACCGGGCAGCGCCCATACCTGCAGGAGCGACGGCATAATTTCTTCTTTCCTTACTCGATTGATGCTGTGATAAGCTGAGCGATGGCGGTGGTTTTCGAGGACACACTTCAATCTCCCAAAACGGCTAGACCGCATTCGGTAAGGTTCTCGACGCGTCTCTGCGAGCCAAACTTCTTCACCACGTCCACCACCACTATACGCGTCTCACAATGGCTTTGCCTCTCCCGCCAGGGCTGACGCCCCCAGAAATTGCGTTCATATGTGAAATGGAGCTTGTTACCATCATACCACGGCAAAAACTTGAGGAATTGAGGTTGTTAGGTGTGCGTTAACCCCCGCTAATGCCCCACCACGAATAGTAGCAGGACTTATATACACTTTGTCTACACATGAGATGATATCTGACACGTATATAGGGCCCTTTGAAAGCTCTGAATCCACCGCAAAGAGCTTCAATACCCCTCTGGCTCGCCCTCCTACTCAAGCGCCAACGTCGCGCTAACATCGTCCCACCACCGTGGCTTTCTCCCATCTCCTTGCACGCAATCCTCGACCACGAGACTAATGAAGAAGATGCGTTCTCGCCCCCTCCTCGGTTACCGCCTGCACCCACCGGCAATGCGCTGGTCTACTCCCCGCCTTTCCTACAGAGCTCAACCGCCAATGCCGCGCCGGATGCCCTACCATATCACTGGTTAGAGATGGGGGAGATGTTACTAGAGGTGGCGTCGGATGACTTTGAGGAACCGGATATCGTTCGGAAGTTTCTGAGGGGGCTGCGGGAAGTCAGGATGGCGAAGCTGAGAAAAGGTGTGGAGGTGCTAGACGCGGCAGGTGGCATCAAGATGAATGGAGTGGGAGCGATGGAGCTTGGAGAGGCGAGATCGTTCATTACGGGAGTCATCGATGGATTGCGGTGAGTACATGTGCTGGAAAGAGGGTTCTACGTGAATGGAATCACAGTTGGGAATGCCTACTGACTGTTGAACAGCAAAATCTCTGCATCAAAGGAGCAGCAACGCAAAGACCGCGAAAGGGAAGAAAGAGAAAACGGATACTCAGGAACACAAGACTATGACGATGACGAAATGGACATGCAATAAGCGCCGCTGTGGGTGCGGTGAGGGACCATTCCCCAACAGCAGCAACGAAAACGATCTGTCACTACTTACCTCTCGTCAACGATATCAATCCTCGCTGGTCAGGTTTGAAAAAAGAAGACTACACCGCGTCATCGCAACACTCGCCTACGCCACTTGTATGATATCCTCCCGCAATTTTCCGCCATCACATCTCCCCGCGTCTCATCTTTCTCGGATCACATCATATATACCCAAGGGCACGATATCAATATTCAATTAACTTTCCGACTTATGATCGCAGTTCAATCATCTCCAAAACAACAATAATGGCCCCAGGAGGATCCTTGTGCTCTCAACGCCATGCCTACTCTTACACACGCCACATTAATACGCCACGAACGCCGTGAAACTATCGTCGAAAGATTGGGCTCTGGGATGCTGGTGGGGATAGACGAAAGCGGGTTATCGTGCTACGAGTGGCGTGTCGGATCCGAACTCGACTCGTGTTGACATCCGCTGACGCACGCCACACACCTTTGCCAAGACACGTGGTTCCAAGTGGGGGTTGCTACAATAATCGACATGACTCCGCAGAGAGTCGAGACATGGTTGCGGATGGACGGCGCGCCAAGGATCGCGGGGAAGCAGCTTCCGGACGCGTGTAGCGACAGGATTACAGTTTCAAAAGAAATGTCTGGAGGTGGGCGGCCAGAATGGAAGAGAGCGCACGTTCGGATCTCCGTTAGCCGTGGGAGACTTGGCGTCCATCTCACATACACATTCGCAAAAGAACGTGTAGACATCTCCCTTAATCTCCAATGCCATCCTAAATGAGTAATAACATGCTCACGATGAGTAGTGATCGCTTTGAATCTAGACGCAAGATCATCTGCCAGCCAAGTATTGAAAGTCGTATGTTCTGGGCAACCCTGTTTCAGACTGCTCCATTTGTAGTGACCTTGGCATCCATGTCGCCGTTGTCTTCTGTGATTCGAAGAGCGGAGTTTGAATAGCAGGAACTCTGAAAGCGCATTGACATATCGTCATATAATACGGTCCATATTCAGGATCGCGATGTTACTGGTAGGACGAGTGCAGCCTAACAAGATCCCGACACTGCGACACCAGTAACCACATTACAGGACAGTGGATGTAAGACAGACTTAAGTTTACGAGGATTTACTCGGCTTGAACTTCGACGGGACGGGCTAGGCTGAAAGGGAAATTGAGGTGAGTATGTCTAGGAGGCACTGCGTCACCTACAGCTAAGAACTCCAACTTTACACACGGTATGAGGTGATTTTATTCAAGCATCGGTATAAAACATATTTATGTCACGAATCAGAATATACATACTCCACATATAGGGCTTGATTACTAGGGATGCTTCAATGCGGTGTGGGATAGTCATACCGCTAATTAGAAGGAGGACAGACGTATGTGTTGAATCGAGGGTTATGTCAATGTATCGTTGGGGTGATGGGATGGGGAGCCGGCTGGTATGTGCCCGGTTTCTTGTGGGCGACAGGGTGAGGAGAGGGAAATGAGGTTGATGTTGGAGAGGATATGTGATGATACGTAGAAGGAGATTGGCGAGAAGGTAGAGAACTGGGAAGTGGATTGGGAGGAGATAAAGAAGAAGGGAGATGTTTTAGAAGAAAACAAAGTCCACAAACGTGAACGGGGTAACAACACGTAGAGATTAGAAAAGACACAGAGAATTAATAAATGGAAGGTCTATAAGACACCTAAAGAACACACCGATGCAGAGAAGAACAGCGCTTCTCCCAATCACGAAGCTTAACGAATCCCAACCTCCATCCCAACAATTGCAAAAAAGCAAATACACATCAACGTCATCACATCAAAGTCTCCCAACGTGCAGTCTCCATAATAACCCAATCTCTCTTCCCCACTATCGCAAAAAGAACATTCTCCCGAAAGCGAAAACTCCTCCGAAATACCCAACATGAACCAGGGATCCTCCCCTCCACTCTCCCATCCCTATCCCAGCCCTATACCAGATCCTCACGTCACGGATCCGAAACCTAAAACACCATCCTATGCAACCTCCACCAACTCGTCACGCCACGGACAAGTATCGTGTATCACCAGGCGGGGGGAGGACTCTAAGCAAGCAAAGCAATCAATCAATCAATCAATCAATGAATCAAGCAAGTAGAATTCGCGCCGTCCCACACCCACAAACAAACAACCCCCTATTATCGCATCCATCCAAACCCATACATAGGTACCTAGTCGTTTGACAAGCAATCCCCCTCAAGCAAGACCCCACAAAAAAAACCACGACCCCCCTAACGATATCAGCTATCTTATATCCAGATACCTACACCGCCACGTGTATGTAGTATGCAGCCCTGCGCCACGCCGTGTTCTAAAAAAAAGGAGGGAGGGAGGGGATGCGTCGTATTCGACGTATGTAAACAAGTGAGTGAGTGAGTAAGTACCAGTACCACTTATTAGCGTACGCGTCCACCGTATCCACCGTATGTAGGTACCGAAACGTCGCCTGACTAAGGGACTACCACACCACACCACACCACATCTACCACCCTACTATGTACATACAGCATCGATCGGAGTAAGTATGGTGTATGGTGTGGTGTGGTATGTGTATACTCCGCATCCAACGGCGAGGAATTCGTAATAGCTACATAGGTATATCGTCGTGGATTGGATTCTTTGCGCCGTGTGAAATACAATACGGGAATTAGGTAAGGGTAAGGGGTGCTTGGGTAAAGTACATCCAGGTACCTACCTACCTACCTACCTATCGTCGTCGTCGTCCTCGTCGTCAGAAGGCGCATACCGCATACCGCATACGCAACAACAATAACAAGCAGCCAGCAGGTCGAATACGTACACTAGATACCCGACGCCTTCCCAGTAGCCATATGTATACCAGCGGCGCAGCAGCGGCGCAGCAGCGACATACGTAAACAGCGGCAAGGAGGTAGGTACCCAATACCAAGGCATCATTAGTTTCGTTCGGCGGTCAACGGCATCGGGCCGTTTATACAATACATGCATGGAACGCGGGTCCTGCGGCCTGACTGTCTGCCTAACGGGCGGACGGACGGACTTGTCATGTTATCGATAGGTAGGTATGGGTATGCATGTTAGGTAGTGGGTATATTAGTCCGGAGAATTTATGTACTTATGTGATCGTGTTGTTGTACATACCACTGGAGTGGGAGGGAGGGAGGGATGGAGGCAGCGTGCCGGTAACCTGCCTACGTAGGGAGATGGTATCGGCGAGATCCGTTATTTGCTGGGGAGGGGTGGGGGATGTTTCGTTGGGGGGTTTTGGTAGTGGTAGTATTGGTATAGATAGATAACTACACACATATCCCCAAGTAGTGACCCAGAAACAAAGGCTCGGAAAAATAAACCATGCAGATACCTCCAGAACAACAAGCCAACGAAACCACTTGCAAAAGGGGAATCCAATTAGACGATATAGTACTCTTCCACGAAGCAGGCAGACCGTTCCTCAATCCCCAACCCGCGTCACGGCAACAAACAAGCACCAATCCCATGCCCGACCCCCAGATCCGCCCTCCCGTCTGCACGCCACAGCAGTATATAGAACCAGGGTGACCATAACTGCCATCAACACCTTTCCCTCAACCTACTCTATACAGCAAGATTCCCACGCCCCGAGGCCCACCCACTACTGCCTAATGAAACCCTCTTCATCTCCAGCTGCCGTCTTGCCGCATGCGAGACACGATTGGCCTTGCGCACGGAGACCACGGCAGCCGGGAAGTGGGAAGAAGACGGGCGGGTTTGGGTACAGAGTGCAGATTTTGATACTATTCGGAGACGCGTACCGGGCGGGTGGTGTTGGGGGGTCTGCATGGTGGAGATGATTGTAGATGGTTTTTCCGCGAATGGGAGCAAGTGCGGTGGTTCGGATTCGGGATGGTGTGACGGGCTTTTCGCCGACGTGGAGAAGAAAAAGTTTTTACCTTTGTGCGTTGAAACGTTCATGGACGTGGAGAGATTTGTATCTGGCGCTGCTATTGCGATGGAACATTTTGATATTGATATCGCGTGGGTTAAGGAATGACGTGGGGCTCCGCGTGCTGAGCGGTCTGACTGGTTGATATCTTCGTCTGTGAGTAGCGTTCCGGTAGAGTGGTTCTGCAGCTTCCGAGCCCCCAGATGCACGTCGCCCAAAAAAGAACGACTGTGTGCGCGCAATATCTCGGTGTCATTATTTCTGGGGGAAGTTGTCGCTCCGTGGATCTGCAGAGCAGAAATTGCCATCTTTCCCTCTAATATGGAAGTGACTAATGACAGTTGTCAGGCATATGTCACTCGGATACCTTTGGAAGACTTCTTTCGATAACAAAAGTCGATCGCTTTCCGTTAATGTGGCTGGGCGCTGCGACCCAAATCAGTCATCACAACGTCTTGTTGAAGAAATAGGAGTAAACTTTCTCCGCCAGCGTCTCAGCCAATCAATTCCATCACACTGTTGGTTGTACCGCTGATCGCACCCAATCACGCGACGGGAAACAATATTGTAAAATGACAATAGTTAACGATCCCAATAACGATCAACAACACGAAGGCAGAGGTGGTAAACACGGAGGGAAAAGCAGCTTGCTTCGGCAAAGTATCTGAGACAGAAGATGGAGGGGTAGGTTTATGCGTACACTGGGCGCGCTCAAGAAGAGTTCGCGCGAAACCCAGACTCAAACCGAACTTACTCGTGCGTGAGATGCCGTCGTGTTTTGTGTGACAATCGAAATCGTCCGACACGCTCAACATTAGAGCCTTGTTCGAGACACTGTCGACATAAGTACTGCTTCATCATGTTCACTTGTATTGTAAAAGAAGACGGACGATGATGCGACAGGGCTGGGCTAGTGAACATGGTCCAGGCCAAGCCCACGACTCGACCTCTGTTGTACTTATCGCTATCAGGCAAAGGCCGTGGCCAGACTGACGCAATGCCGTCGTAAAAGTTTAATCGATTCGTGGCGAGCCAAAGGCTTGTCCAAGAAAGTGCACGCGTTGGCTTAATCGATGTTCCACAGGTCTAAGGCGACTCGGGGCACGCGAGTGCGATGTGTGCGCAGTCTTCGGTTAGATTTAGGATGGGCTTTGAGGAGTTGCTTTCAATAGTTGATGGGTCCTTCTGGCCGGACCGCCGCTTCCGAATTCCTCTTGCGGTGACGATCCCTGGCGCGAGTCGGTGCGGAAGTCGTCACTGTATCAAGGCAAGACGGTGGTCAGTGGGCAAGCTCAAATGATATGAAATGAAGAGCGAGGGAGTAGGATCCCAGCGAAAGTCCGACTTCCGAGTCAGTGGAGCAAAAGTTCGTCAGCTGTTCGGTGCCTAGGCCTTGGCAACCAATTCTGTGCCGTCAGTGCGGAAGTGCGTGCCCTTCCCCCGAAAAGCGGACGTTTCGAAAGTTCGGCGACTTTTTTGGCAGACTTTCGCACCGTATGTCCGGGACCGGGGTCGGTCTAGAAGGGTTTGACCATCCGCCAGTGTACAATCTACCCCGAGTGTCTGAAGAATAAGAAGCAGCAAGACCAGAGGAGGAGTTGCTACGATATGTGAGATGTGAGATGTGAGTTGGGGGCCGGTGACCCCGCCTTCCCAGTGTTGCATCGCGCCTGCCGTTCGGGAGGAGTGACGTTGGACGGGAAACGGCAGCCAGTGCAGATGATGACTAACTTCCAAGCTAGGCATGGTGGGCAGTCATGGTCCGAACGGTGGAGAAGGTCGAGAGTATTTTGGGCTGTCAAAGTATTGCAACTGGCTTCTTAAGGTTTACGATAGTGCTCATTGATGGCTGGTGATACCTCTAGCCAATATGTGCCCCGTTGCGATGTTGGATTAAGGATGCTCTGCCGCAATGTTGAACCATGGTTGGGGACCCGCCCGTGGGAGGCGGCACGAGATCGAGGCTGGAGGCAAAGATCAAGAGCCAGATCTGTAACAGGATCGACAGGTTAACGTAGTGCGGGATGAAAAGAACTACTGCCATGATCTTTTTCTAACCCGCCGGTCGTGGAGTTGGTAAGAGAAAGAAAGTTCGATGCTCAGACTCAGGCAACCCATGCGCAGATCGTTAGCCTAAAGCCCGAGACGGGCAAGCCTGTTGTCAGAGTTGGGGCGTTCCCGGCCAGATCCAGAGCCTCGGCAGGGATGCGCCTGAGAGCTCGCAGCGCTATCTGGAGATCGTCAACAACCACAACCTCACGTTTGAAGTCGTCGCAGCTCTGTTCTGTTGCAGGCATCGGTGCGCCGTGAAAGCGCCTTGAGCCGAAGTTGAAAGGTGATTGACGTTTGACTTGAAGCGGATGCTCCCGCTAGCCCATAGCTAGAGAGAGAAACGGACTCGGGGAAGTTGCTCTGGGGGATTTCTTCGAATATCTGTTTTTCGAAAATAAAAACCATGACGCAGTAGCCAGTCTGCAGCAACATGGTGGATCGTACTGTGCTGGTTTGTTGCCAAGTCGGGCCAAAAGCAACACAGGACCCGCACTGCGAGGGCCATCACAGTGACATCAGGGCCGAGTGAGAGGGCCGACGGGTAGTCCAGCGGGTAGTTGTTTATCTTTCACCGAGTTCATATACCGAGTTCGGTATTCCATGGACAGGGATGGCAGCCTTTGTTTACGGCTTCTGTTAGAAGCAGGTAGTAAGCATGAGCGGGGGCTTACCGCAATCGTCTCTCAGCTGAGCGTATTCGGCTTCGTGCATGCGCACAGGGGAGACGTTACGGAGCACCCCGGTATAAGGTAGGGAGCACCCCAATAGCAGCACGGGCCATTGCACAGACGCTGGATGAAACCTTCAGGACATCCGTTTTGGTGGGGATTTGTATGGTACAATGTGACAGCCTAGTATTCTGTTCTGTACAGCTTATGTAATCGTCGCGCGTAAGGTTTAATTTGTGAGGCTTGATTTTGAGGCTAGATTTTTAAGTCGTGATAGAAATCCTGGTGTTGTACTTAATTATTATTGATGATAAATCCTATTCTAGTAGTCACGTGCGACATTAATTTGTGGGCATTTAGAGGCTTGATTTGACGATTTTGAGGCTGAATTTGTGAGTCGTGATAGAAATCCTGGTGTTGTAGTACTCGATTTGACAGTTGATTTGATAGTTACAACACCAGGATTTCTATCGCGACTCACAAATTCAGCCTCACATACTCAGCGACGATTACGTGAGCTGTATAGAATACAGTACTAAGCTGTCACATTGTACCATACAAACCCCCACCAAAACAGATGTCCTGAAGGTTTTATCCAGCGTCTGTGCAATGGCCCGTGCTGCTATTGGGGTGCTCCCTACCTTATACCGGGGTGCTCCCTAACGCCTCCCTGCGCACAGTGGTGCCGTGGACAAAACATGGAATCCCCAGACGCTGGCCATCGCGGTCGCCACATAAGTAGTGGGCCTTGACGAAATCAACTCCCGGGTTGCGGGGATGGATAGAAAAGAGTTGGGCAGCTTCGCATCGCATCTCGCTCGAGCATGGCAGATATTATTATTGACAAAATGGATAGAGTGGCAGGCGGCCATTGGCCACAGCAGGGCTGGCACCGATTGGGGGCATTGGGGGCACTGACAGCGTCTGCGGGATTCGGGAGCACATCTTGGACGGATTCGTCGAAGAGATGATGGAGGAGTGCAGGGGGGGCAGACTGGGATCCGGCTCCCTCAAGGCTGCACATCGCTAGCGCACTCAGTTCGCGTCAGGCATGTGCTCACTGCAGGTCTCATGCAGGCGGCCGCGTCCCCAGGCGACGTCGCGCAATGGGCAACTATTTTCTCGCGGGGTGCGTGAGGTCGAGTCCACGGTGACACCAGCGGCAATGCGGGCCCTCCAGGCTGGCTGTGTATCGCTGTGCATGGAATCACGGCTCGCAGGCCGTTATTCGGCGCCGTCCGCGCTGTCTAGTCGCAATTGGCTGGATGAATTGGACAGAACTGGCCGTTAAATGACGGTGCAAGGTGGCTCACTCCGACGCACTCAGTAGGGAGCGCCTCTGGACGCCTTGCCACAACGAGCTTCGCGTTGGGACAGGGTGCGCGAAAGCCCACCGGCCCACTAACGCATCTGCTCAAGGGGTCCTGGTGGAGCTCCAATCGCTCGGCCTGTCACCTGGCGCAAAGGATGAGCACTGCGCGGGCCGTCACCTTGACCCTCGACGGTGCGGGTTGATAACATTGCCACGGCCAGTCTGTTCTTTGTCGTGAGCTTCTTCGTCGCTGGCCTCCTCGACGCCCGCCTATCATTGCCAAGATTTCTCTTCACGTCGGTCGTCCCTTCTGTCGCTTCCCTCGCTTAGCCGGCCGTTGGAAAGACCTCCTCCACATCTGGACCCTAACCAAGCAGGCACGACCCTGGCTGCTTTCTCCTTCGATATCCTTCAACACGCCCCCTCTTTAGAGAGAGAGGGAGAGAGAGAGAGAGGGAGAGAGGGACAGAGAGCATCATCTGCCATTATTGTAGAAGGCACACTTCCGGGGACGTATCAGCTTCACTAAGAAGGCATTCACTCACTTCCGCCGGCCGTCCTCCACGTCTCGCCGATTGCTTCTGTGCCAGAAACCCTTCCTGTTACAGCACTACAAAGTGCAACCGGCTGCTGCTGCGCCCTGGACACCGTTTCAACCACGCTTCACGACCGTTTGTCAATTCGTCATTTTGCAACACTGTCCGGGATTCCTCCAACCAACTCGAGCATCCAAGTCCGTCCTGTGCCGCCAACGTGCTGCACCCCGCGGGTCCACCCGCTCGGCCAATTGCTCACTGAAGCTGCTGCATCATCGTTGCCGCCTCGCCACAGCTTGCCACGGATACGGGTACGTGCTTTCCGCCGACAAGCATTCTTGACATCGTGATCGGCCCATTCTTGCCTGGCCATTCCACGTCCGCCGTCACAACAGCAACCAACCGTACACAAGCGTCCTAAAAGACAACAACCGTCCGTACTAATCGATAACGCTCGGGGCAGCATCACCAATACTGCACCTCGACGTTGCGCGCCGTTGAACCAACTGCTCCACTACCACTTCGCCACTGCTGATTGATTCGATGACTGTGGCGTACACGTAAACCTCCGTCGCACAACCAGCGCACCATTGCCAGGACACTCCCACTTCGGCTCGAACTCTGCGCTATGTCTGAAGACATGGCCGACTTTTTGCTGCCGCGGGACGACGTGGGCAAGCACGCGAGTGCACTGGTCGCCCCTTTAAACATCCAAAAGCAGCCCCGGAACCAGGAAAAGCGACACTCGCGGCAGTCGTCGTCAAAAGGAGGTGCCTCCATCAAGTCGCAGTCGCAGTCACAGTCACAGTCGCAAATATCGCCGCCATTGACACCGCGGTCATCGCGAGAGAGCCTGGAGCAAATACAGGCCTCATTACCCGTCTTCCACAACTACCTCCGCGCCTTCTACCACTTCCACCCTAGTTCAACCGTCACATCATCGACCGACGAGTCGTCCATCACCGTTCCAATAAGTCAGGGCGACGTTATCCTCGTGCACTCCGTCCATCCTAATGGCTGGGCTGATGGAACGCTGCTCGCTTCCGGAGCGCGTGGATGGCTGCCCACCAACTATTGCGAGCCCTATGACCATCCCACAATTCGAAGCCTGCTGAATTCGCTGACGAACCTATGGGATCTGGTTCGTGAAGGCGAGAACGGCGACCTCTTCGCCTTCACCAAGCAGGACTATGTAAGGGGTATGATTGCGGGCGTCCGCTTCTTCCTGGTAAGTGAATCATCAGTGCACAGGGGCTGCATATGTGAACGATGCTAACCGTTTACCTAGGAGAAGACTGAATGTTTAACAAGGGACTCTTCGCTCATTGTCGCTCACGTCGGCCTGCGTAGAATGCGTAAAGGGCTACTGGGCGACCTGTCATCCCTTGTCAAGGCTGCCAAGAGGCTGCAGGACATCTTGCAGTCATCCGAGACGCCTGTATTTCCTCATTTAGACGAGATTGTTCTCAAGGCCTTCAAGCTCGTGACACGGGCGGTGCGCTTTCTCGACATATGGGCACAGGATGCAGTATCGCTCTCATTTGACTTGGGCGATGGGAGTAATAATAGACCTCTGACCCCTCCATCTGACTCTGTCGATCCTACTGTGCAAGCGCCGACAACGCCGAATCACAATGACGCAGACGTCACACCAACGAATGAAGATGCATCTTCGGTGTCACCGACAAATGCGACCGCAACGCATAATGAAATGAACAGCGCAAACCAACCTCCACGAATCCCCGGCCGTCTCTCTGTTGCCTTCTCACTGCCATCGGACTCGGACGCTCTCCAATCGCCCGTTTTCCCTCCCAGCTTGCAGACCCATGGTCATCGACTTTCTATTACGCATCGCCTCTCGTACAGCGGGAAGTCACAGGGCGCCCGAAAACAGAGTCTGGCTTCGGAACGCCTGAACGCCGCACACGACGCCTTCTTGGGCTTCATCGGCTCTTTCATCGGGTTACATCTGCAGTCGCGCTCTTCTGAAGAACTCACCCTTACTACCCAGGAATCTGTCATCGCCTGCCGTAAACTCCTCGCCGTTGTCGAGGAAGTATGGGAACGCGATTCGCGACGATCCGAACCACTGGAGCAGGCAAGGGAGGTTATGTACACGCGACTCACCGATCTTGTTCAAGCAACCAAGGACATGTTCGGCGGCTCGCAGTATGGACTCGGTGAAGAGGTGGTCATGCCGGAAGCTGGAAAGCAGCTTGTTGATGCTGCCACGAGCTGTGTTAGGTCTGCTGGTGACTGCGTCGCAAAAGCTAGGTTGGTAATCGAACGGATAGGCGATTTTGAATTCGAAATTGAAGATGAAACACTCTCCAAGGCCGTTTTCGATCAAATCGCGCAAGCTGCAGAATCGGAGTCGAAAGACCTCGAAGCACCTCAACCTTCCGAACCAGCCTCAGAACCCGGAAGGCGGCCATCCGAACACACTCTAGAAACCGAGAAACCGCTACCAGCACCGCCGATCGAGTCCGATGAGCGCAAGATGCCACCACCACCGCTAGTCATATCGGAATCCAAGCCCCTTCCCCGAGTTCCTCAGCAAATTCCCAACTCGAACGCCCTTCAACCGGGATCGCCCATGTCACCACCTCTTGGCGACAGCCCAACACTGCCCTCTTTCCGAATGTCCAGGACTTCGCTACCACCTCTCCAGCAAGTTCCCACCTCCCATCTCCCTCAGTCTACACCATCGGAATACTCGCAAAGTCCTGCTAGCGCCACCCGACGATTCTTCCCAAAGGGGGTTCGCGCAGATAGTGTGAATGCCTCTGTGGCCGACTCCAGTAGCTCCTATCGTTACAGCATGCGCGGCGACACCGGCAGTATCATCTCGCTGACTTCCACTCGAGCCACTACTCCGGAACACTCCCCCTCCAAGAAGCGCAGTTCTCAGGCATTCGTCAGCAGCAGCTTCGGTAGCGTATCCGAGCTTCACTCCGTCGCGAGCGAGGACCTCTCCGCTGCTGAGGAGCACCTGCTCGAAACCACTTTCGCGCACGAGCTTGTCTACAACAAGGAGGGTCAAATCACGGGCGGCTCTCTGCCCGCCCTTGTAGAGCAGCTGACAACCCATGAGTCCACTCCAGATATCGTCTTCGTCAGCGCTTTCTACCTGACATTCCGCCTGTTCACCACGCCTATAGAACTCGCACAGTGTCTTATCAACCGCTTCGACTATATCGGCGACAGCAAAACCGTCGGTGTCCCTGTTCGTCTACGCGTCTACAACGTGTTCAAAGGCTGGCTAGAGAGTCACTGGGTCTCCGAAACCGATTCGGCTGCCCTAGGGATAATCTTCTCTTTTGCGACGGGAAAGCTCCGAACAGCCATCCCTCACGCTGGAAAGCGTCTTGCCGAGCTCACTTCCAAGGTCACCGAGGTCCGTGCTGGAGCTCTGGTGCCACGTCTAGCATCATCGCTGAACAAGGCCCACATCTTCCTGGCACCCGATGGCCACACACCGGCCCCTCTCACAAGCAGGAGCCAGATCAATGCGCTAAAGGCCTGGAAGGAAGGCCAGAGGCAGTGCATGATCACCGAGTTCAACCCACAAGAAGTCGCAAGACAACTCACTATTATCGAGTCAAGATTGTTCTGTTCCATTCAACCCGAAGAGCTCCTCTGTCTAGAATGGCAGAAAAAGACGGGTTCCAAGGCGGTCAATGTTCGTGCCATGACAGCATTAGCAAACGATCTCGCCAACTTGGTCGCCGACTCGATTCTAATTTACGAGGATATAAAGAAGCGAGCTACAGTGATCAAACACTGGGTCAAGATTGGCATGTTCTGCCTTGAGCTCCACAATTACGACTCGTTGATGGCCATTGTCTGCTCGTTGAACTCGTCGATGGTGCAACGGCTGAAGAAGACATGGGAAGTGGTCAGTGCAAACACGAAATCACGACTTGAAGAACTCAAAACAGTAACGGAAGTCGGGCGGAACTACACGGTGCTTCGTCAGCGCCTGCAGACGGTGGTCGAGCCTTGCATTCCCTTCATCGGATTCTACCTCACCGACCTCACGTTTATCCATGAAGGCAACAGCACAACTCGGCTCCTTCATGGCGAGTCTGACCCGGCTAGCGCGTCTGTCATCAACTTTGACAAGTACATGAAGACAGCCAGGATCATCGACCAGATCCAGTCTTTCCAGCAGCCTCATCGGTTGGCACCCGTGCCCGAGATGCAAGAATGGATGGAATCACAGATTCAGCGGGTTCGATCGAGTGAACAGGCCAACGTTCAGAGCTATTACCGACGTTCCCTTCTTTTGGAGCCTCGCGAGCCTCCGCAGGTGGTCAAGGCTGCAGCAGCTGGCATCGAAGATGGCGCTCCCGGCGCTCTTAGCGCGGATCACCGCACGACTTCGAAGGAACGATTCGATTTCCGCAGCTTTCACTTCTCCACCAATGTCGTCAAGGAACGGCCCACTTGACTGCATTGGACGATATTTCTTCGGCGTTCTCTTTTGGATACAGGGCTTGTATCGTGTATACGAGGCTGTATCCCACCTTTTCCTTCTGCTCTGGGCATGGCGCATATGTTTTTTTAACGGCCGCATCTTCTTATCTCCCTCTTCTCGTTTTCACGGTCGGCCATGATGATATGTTCAGATTTCTTTTTGCTTGTCAGATACCACTTTAGCGATGTCACTTTCTTCTCGGCTGGGCTTCCTGCATTGGCGACCTCGATTAATACCCATTCATTTTTGTTGTTGCTAGGGATGCATTGAGGTGGGATACATAGATGGTTCTAGGACTGCGCGGAGGAGAAGCAGTGCCTTTATTCTCAAACGAAGGACAAAAGTTTGGGTAGAGGGCAAAACGGCGATGCTCTGGGCAATGTATCATAGTCTGCAGCGTGCATATGGGAGAGAGTGGAAGTAATACAAAAGCGTCAAGCATAGTGCAGTGTTCCACGGTGACGGCTGTGATGGTTTGATGGAGTGGTTCTAGCGGTGACGGGCTCACGCAGGCAGGTCTCGCGACCACGGAGCTCGTCTAGGGCCGGCGATTGTTTGGTAAGTTGGGATCAATGGATCAATGGATCAATGGGTCGATGGATGATGGTGGCTAGACTGTGGCTGGAAGGCACAAACAGGGTAGTTATGTATGGTCCGAGTGCTCACATGTTTGCCACGAGCTCTCACCGACCTCTCCTCCATTCCTTGTACCTCGTAGGTCGCATACCATGTTCCGGTCCTGATGAGTCTCTTTTCCTCCTTCATTATTGATCCCGTAGTCCGCCAGGCACGACGCTTCTCGGGCACACAGCCTGTTGTTGTGAGGGATGCGGATGGGCGCCCTCTGCTATTGTCACATGTCAACCGCAGCTCACCGACCAATACCCCTCACGATGACGATGGACGCAGCAGTGGTGGCAGCACCACGATAGACGAAGCGCCGGAAGAGGTCTTGCATGAGCCGACCTTATCGCGCCGGGCTACTGCGCCCATCGGCATCCCGGCCGACTCCCAAATGTCGTCCAATAATCCCGCCCGCCGCCGCCAGCTCGACCTCGACTCGCCGCTCTCGACCACGCCTGCCTCATCCAGCACAGGCACTCGCAGCCCGGCCGTGGCTGCCCAGAATGCCCCGGCCATGTCGCAGTCGCTGCCCGCAGACGATGGGATGTGCCACCTGCGGGCGCGCATACACCAGATCCAGGACCTGAACATCAGGGAGGAGGACAAGGCGCGCATGATGCATGGCGTCATGTCCGAGCGGTACAACTACATGAGGCCGACGAGTCCGAGCAGCTTCGTCTCACATGATCGCCCCTTCACCCCTACCTCGGGCACGTCCGTCTTCTCCGAGGTGCACGTCTCATCGCCTGTGTCTGCCGCCTCCGATCCTGTTGATCCCGAGAATCCATTCAACTTGCGGCCGGGCGACACGGAGCCCACGTACCGCTCCCGCCCTGCGCACCACAACCCAGACGCCACCGGCGAAGACGAGGAGTTCGAACAGTACGAGGACGACGTTGCGCTGGGCTGCCAGCACTACAAGCGCAATGTCAAGGTGCAGTGCTTCGAGTGCCGCCGATGGCACACGTGTCGACATTGCCACGATGCGGTCGAGGACCACAATCTCAACCGCGTCATGACCAAGAACATGCTGTGTATGGCCTGCGGGGTGCCGCAGCAGGCCGGGGACTACTGCGTCGAGTGCGGGACCCAGGCTGCCTGCTACTACTGCGACACGTGCAAGCTGTGGGACAACAACAGCACCAAGAAGATCTACCACTGCGCCGACTGTGGAATCTGTCGGCGGGGGGAAGGTCTGGGGAAGGACTACATACATTGCAAGGTAGGATCACCGAGATGCGTATTCGCCTGTTCTGCTCTAATATCGTGTACGTGTAGATTTGCAACGTCTGCATTTCCATAGCCCACGCCACTTCCCACAGATGCATCGAACGCGCCACCGATTGTGACTGCCCCATATGCGGCGAATGGCTCTTCAACTCCTCGACGGCCGTTGTGTCTATGCCATGCGGGCACTACCTCCACAAAGGATGCTACAACCAGTACATGGAGACGGCCTACAAATGCCCTACCTGCAAGAAGAGCGCTGTGAACATGGAACTCCAATGGCAAAAGCTCACGTTAGCAATCGAAAGCCAGCCCATGCCCGAACAATTCGCCGACACAAGAGCCATCATCCAGTGCAACGACTGCTCGGCGCGATCCTCGGTCAAGTACCACTGGCTGGGCAACAAATGCAATACCTGCGACTCGTACAACACCAACGAACTTCGCATGCTCAACGGCCCCGAAAGCGAGCAGAATGCCAATGCCATCCTGGATGCCGAAGTCGACTTGAACCCTGGCACGCGTTCCCCCCTCAGCGTTGCCTCTCCTGCCACGCAACCGCTCCGCTCGCCTCGCTACTACTTCCAGCCCGACGAACCTGAACAAACATGGCTGCCCGACCAACTTCCCTCCTTCCCCTTCCAGATGCCGCAAATACCACAATTCCCTGGTATGCCGCAAATACCGCAATTCCCTGGTATGCCACAGATCCCTCAATTCGCTGGTATGCCGCAGTTCCCCCAATTCCCCGGCATCCCGCAGTTTCCCGGGATGCCACAGTTTCCGCAGATGCCACAGATGCCCGATCCGTACGATATGCTGGAACGTGTGCGGAGGTCCTTCGATCACTATCTCAATCCGACGGGCGAAGTTCCTAACGAGGCTGTCCCGATTATTGATCTGGATATGGATGACGAGGACTTGAGGGAAGAGGTGCAGGCTACGGATGGTACGACTGTCATCCTACCATCTTTGCCGCAATACGTTCTCGAGAGGTTCACCCAGTCTATCACTCCGCTGAAGAATTATCTCACACCAACTACGGAGCACATTCCGCAGTTGAATTTGGATGATATTGGAGAGGTAGGGAGGCTGCGATCTTGGGGGTTGGATAGAAGAGCGCACGACGAAGATGAAGAATACGAAGAGGATGATGATGAAAGTAGCGTGAGTAGTGAGGAGAGCGGAGATGAAGAAGACGAGGACGACGGTGATGCCGAGGAAGATGATACAGATTTTCAACTCCCTGGGCATCGGTAAGAGTAGAGACTGACGCTGGAGTTGGCATTTGGGAGACTCCGAAAGCTGACTGTGGGGGAGGCTTCTGTTGGCTTGCTGGGATTATGATGAAACCAGAGGTAAGGCTCGGATTGACTCAAGCTGGAACGATACGAAATGTACATGAGGAATTCTTGCATACTTGTACCTATCACTCGCATTCATATACCCTAGTACATAGTTAACTATCCTGTTGCTGTATGTTGTGATTGTACCTCGCGCGTCTGTTATTGTCCAGTGATTGTTATCTGCGAGAACAAAACGGAATGATGAGCTCGAAAATATGGCTTTTGAAAAAAAAATCGGAAGAGAAGGAAAAGGAGCACAGAACGTTCTGTAAAAAGCTTAGTGGCACGTGCACTCGGTTAGTGGTGAGTCTCGGCGCACCGCACGAACGCCGATTTTGACTTGCGCGAACTTCGACCTCTCTTCTCCAAGCATCCCGCCGACCTTCACATCTACCACTCGACTAACCCACAGCGAGACATCTCTTCAGTAAGACCCTATTCCATTTAGATACCCTGATTCTCCGTCACTCGCGTCGTTGCGCTCTCCATTGCGCCCAGTGGAACTCCTCATACGCAAGAATCTTCACCGCAAACAAAACTAACACGTCCCCTCACAGAAATGTCCACCAAGACCGCCAAGAAGCCCGCGGGCAAGCAGCAGCGCAGCGCCATCGCCGACGTCGTCGCCCGCGAATACACGATCCACCTGCACAAGCGAGTATGTTGAGCCCAGTTTTGTGAAGTCCAGATCGCTTGTATCACGGACTCTCCTCTCCTCGGAGGGAGCCCGTGTGCGGGTAGGCGGGCGGAAGACTGCAAGCAACATCGGCTAATACGAATGGCGGGAATTAGGTCCACGGTGCTGCTTTCAAGAAGAAGGCTCCCAAGGCGATCAAGGAGATCAAGGCTTTTGCCGAGAAGGCTATGGTATGTGCACACGTTTTTTTTTCTCGGAGGCAGAAGGGGAGAAGTAGGGATGGGAGTGAAGAGTTGGTAGCGTGAGAAAATGAGGGCTAACGGTTACGATGACAGGGCACCAAGGACGTCCGCCTCGACCCCCAGCTCAACAAGAAGGTCTGGGAAGCCGGTATCAAGGGTGTGCCGTTCCGCCTCCGTGTCCGCATCTCGCGTAAGCGTAACGACGAGGAGGGCGCCAAGGAGAAGCTGTACTCGTACGTACAAGCCGTCAACGTCAAGGACCCCAAGGGTCTCCAGACCACCATCGTCGAGGACTCGTAGATGCGAGGATGTATCGTTGTGGAGTGAGCGAATGAATGGTGTATGCATCAAAAGGACGGACGGACTCTGGATGGCGTTATTGGCGGGTCTGCTGAGTAGCTTCACAAATATTTCTTAGAGGCGAAAGGCTTGAATGATATCTGAGATCAATGCATGGTTCATGCCCGTCACTTTTCCTTCATGGCTTGCATTGTGCAATGTGTGAATTCCTTACGGTTCTACCGATGTCGACTGACTTGTAGCATTCCTATCCATCCATCCATCTACTTCTCCCTCTCCCCATCCCCAGACGATGACGATGACGATGCTTTCTCTTTCCTCCGCTCCTCCAACCCCTCAACCCCCTTCCCCCAAGCTCCAGCCCTCTTCCCCCACTGCACCGTGCCCCAAACATGCGTCCATTGAATCTTGGGCGGCGCATCACTCGATGTCCGAAACGGACTCGCTCCATGAGCGAATAGGGTATCCTTATCTTTATCCTTTTCCTTACCATCTTCCTCCTCCCCACCACCACCACCACCACCACCACCACCATTCCCCACCATCCCAAGACCCTTCCCACCCGCAAAAGTTCGCAGATTACTAGATGAATATTCCCAGTGTCGGGATTCTGGTGGTAAGGGTCTCCACCATCCTCCCTGACTTGTTGTACTCCTCCCCTCCCCTACCCTATGGCCTGGGGTTTCTGCGTACTCTGCATGCTCCGCGCGCTCCGCACACTCCCACCACCGCCCTGAACACAATTCCCATATCCGGCTCTCTGCGCGCTTTACCGCGAACTTTTCGTCGGCGCCGGTTAGGTGGGATAGGTTGGAGAAATTGGGGGGTGGGGAGTCGTGGTGGTTGTGGTGGGGGCGGAGGCGGTTTGGTGGGTCGTCTTCTAGAGCGTCGGTGGGGAGGGAGGGGGAGGGGGTGTAGGAGTAAGAGGAGATGTTGGGGCGGAAGGGGGATGTGAGGTCTTGATGGATTTCGGAGAAGGTTTCTTGGTGGATGGTGTCGTCGTCGGTGTTTTTTTCGTTTCCTTCCCTTCCTTCCCTTCCTGCCCTACTATTCCCATCATCCCCTCTCCCTCCCCCTCTCCCTACTACCCCATCCACATCACCAGGAAAAAAAATCCCATCCGGTCCCGCCGCCGCCGAGACCAGCAATTTACATCGCGCCTCATACAAAGCGTCTAGAAGCGTGATGAAGCGACGGGCTTCGTTCTTTTGGAGGGACGAGAGTACAGGCACGGAAGTGAGGCAGAGGGTCGGGTAGGTCGAGGCTAGGGTTATGTAGTCTGCGGGGCCGAGGGAGGTGGCGCAGAGGTTGGCGAAGGGGAAGTGTGCTGTGCCTGGTTCTTGGAGTTAGGGAAATGGTATTTAAAGGGGTGGGGATGGTGGAGTGTGGGGTACTTACCGTTGCATTGGGCGGGGACGGTTAGGGGCCGGCCGTAGACGGTTAGTGTGGCGGGTTTCCATGGTATTGGGGAGTCTGGTGCTGTTCCTGTTAGGGTGTGGAGGGTGGAGGATAGGGAGGCTTCGTGGGCGGATAGGTCGGAGGATGGGGCTGTTGGTGGGGGTGTGATGAGGTAGTATTTTGGGAGTTTGGTTTCTAGGGTGGGTGTCGGGTCGGTGGTAGTATCGATATTGTCTGTAGCATTCGATGTTGATACTGTGCCTGAAATGCAAGGTAAAGAGTCAGTGAAACTTATCCCAAGAAGTGTTTGTGTACATGGTTTCAGACTTAAATGTCCTAGAACCGCGCAAGCAGAATAGGAAATACGTGGCATATCCTGACACTGCAGACTCACCCACAATACCCTTCTTTCCCACAACAACACCATCCTCCTCACCAGCCAACCTCCGATAATCCTTCTTCCCCTCCATCTCCCAGACCTCGCACCTCCCCCTCAACACCTCCAAAAACATGGCAAACTCGCCCTTCTGCCCGGGCCCATCATCCCTCCCCACAACCCCACCCATACCCAACCTCCACCCCAACCGACTCAATCTGCTCACCGGCCGCGAAAACTCCATCCCCGCCGCCTTAGCCAACTCCTCAGGCATACGGTTACTGGTCGCGATCAACACGCCGCCAAGCTGAAAAAACGACGTCATAAGATTCGACAAGATCTTCGACGCTGCGCGGTCCGGAAGCTGGAACTCGTCGAGGAAGAGGATGGGCGAGGTTTGTACGAGGTCGCGGGCGACGGTCAGCAGCGTGTATTCCTCCTGTAGGGCTGGAAGACTGGATTGCGATCTCCGGAGTTTTTCGAGGCGGGAAAAGGTCTCGAGCATGAAGGTGTTGAAGTGCCAACGTCGTTTCTTGCGCGTGGGGAGACAGTCGGCGAAGAGGTCGATTAACATGGACTTTCCGGTTCCGACTTCACCGTGCAGCATTAGGCCTTTTGGGCTTTGGAGATTGAGCGCTGCTTCGTGGCTGGTTAGGACGCGGGTGAGGGCTAGGGAGTCCCGTTTTTCCTTTCTAGCTAGGAGTGATGTCCATATGCCTTTGGTTCCAATGGCACTGCTCTTTTCCGCATTCGGGTGGTCATTGTTGTTGGTTGCAATTGTTCGGGAGAGTTGCTTGAGACGTTCTGAGTACTCTATGCTTGGCTCGTAGTCTATTAGTCGCTCGTAAAGCTTTTGGAGGTGCAGGGCTGTGGAATTGGGTCAGTTATACTGGGCTTGGCGTTTTGGAATGGTTGATGTCATCTATGTACCGAGGCGATGTTGCGCTGGATCTGGTTGGATGCGGTTTGTGGCGAGGAAGCTTCGGTAAAGGACAAGTGGGTTTGTGATGGTGAGATTGGATCCATTGGGAGGCATGGGGAATTATTGGGTAAAGTTGAAGTGATGTAGTGAGTTGGGATGAGAGACCGAGGTGGTGTTTCTACGATCGGTGCTAGTCTGTATCGGGATTAGTTTTGAGAGAACTGAGATGTCACCCCTCCTCGGATGCGAGTTAGTGCTGTTGGAATATGAAGAAATGATGTATATGTGCTTGTCAAAGGTAGTATTTGCAAAGGTTGTGCCTCTGCTAAGAAATGGAAACGCCGGGAAATGCTAGTGGTATCGTGGGGTCCTCGGAGAATCGCTTGAATCAGATATTGACAATTCCAGGTGCCCATGTATCCCCTATCCTCTTGACCTCCTTGATAAAGCTCCTGCTGGTGATCTGTGTTGAGCCGACTCTCTGTTCAGCATTGGCCGTGACGGGAGAGTGCTCGTCAGGGTTGTAGAACGGGTTTCGCAGGAGCATGATGTATGCTGTATGCAACGCCCTGAAAGCCTGTGGAACATCAGTACGATCGACAATCACTAAGACTAGAAAGCATACGGGTTTTAGATCTGCATCTCGCAGCCCCACGGCAGTAGAGATCTTGGTGTCGAGGGGGTTTGAAGGCCGGCCTTCCATATCCACCACGACAACGAACTTGACGCCCGTGTTCGTCAGCCAGCCGTACATGGCTAACCGCTCGTCGACTGCTTGGAGTAGCCCAAAGTCCTGGTCTGCTGTCTTGTGCGGCAGTCTGGCTTCGAAGATGTCGAGACAGGAGGACAGGAGAAACTGGAATTCCAGGGGTGCTCGCTCTTCTGGTGGGAAGAGCGATATATGCAGAGGGTTATTCTGTCCACATTATTAAATCCATACCCTGATACGTTTGACTGTTGGTGATGGAGGTGCTCACGTGGCGTCCTATAATGCCTATACAGGCGATGGCAGGAGTTCGGCTTGACATTGTATGCTGCGGCTATTTCTTACGGAAGGCCTGTCGAGATTCCAAAAGCCTTCGCGGCAGAACAGAGGCAATACGTCGATTCGTTGATAGCAGGTGGATTGGCCGAGGGTGACCGAAAGGGTGATGGCGATGCAGATGGTTCGGTTCGTGTTGGCGGGCGGCCAATCAGACAACACATAATCGAGCGGACGGCGCCAAGCTAAATGTGACTTTCGCAGGTTGACCTCACCACCCCAAGACGTCCCCTCCGCAACGCCACCCGCCCTCTCCACTCTCCACTCCCTCTCCGGACCTTTCCTTTTGTGCCCGTCGCCAGCATGCTGTCGACAACGAGGTCTACGGCCTCAATGGCCCTGCGAGGTGCGTGCCCGCCACCCGGAAGCTTTCTGCACAGGAGCTAACACTGCGATAGCGAGACCCACGGCGGCTCTGCTCCCATTCCGCGCCGGAAGCGCCGCCTTCATCTCGTCTACGTCCTCGAACAATGCGACGCCAGTGCAACAGAAGCCGGGACTCGTCTCTGGGAACCCCGGAACGCCTCCGCCGATGAAGCTTGCGCGGAGAGAAGTGCCATTGCCGAGCCAGGAGGGCAAGAAGGGAGCCATGCAATACGCGCTGTACGTTTGACCCAACCGGACTACAAATAGGCGAAAATTGGAGGGGATATAGGCTAACACGCCTGGACAGGACGACACTGGATCAAATCGCCAACTGGGCACGACAGAGCTCCCTCTGGCCCATGACCTTCGGACTCGCCTGCTGCGCCATCGAAATGATGCATCTCTCAGCACCAAGATACGACCAAGATCGCCTCGGTATCATTTTCCGTGCCTCGCCCCGCCAGTCCGACGTCATGATCGTAGCCGGCACCCTCACAAACAAGATGGCGCCGGCTCTGCGGCAAGTCTACGACCAGATGCCCGAGCCGCGATGGGTTATTTCCATGGGCAGCTGCGCGAACGGCGGAGGCTACTACCACTACAGCTACTCGGTCACCCGCGGCTGCGACAGGATCGTGCCCGTAGACATTTACGTTCCGGGGTGCCCGCCTACGTCAGAGGCGCTCATGTACGGCGTTTTCCAGCTGCAGAAGAAGATGAGGCATACAAAGATTACGCGGATGTGGTACAGGAAGTAAACTGCTGTTTTCCTTTTTGTTTTCTTTGGCATCGGGGGCGTGTCCTGTCTTTTTCGAACTGTAAGCGTTAGACAAGCTGTACAAATGCAGAATATATGCTTCAGAGGAGTTTGTAGATGATTTTGATATGACGTTCAGTTCTATGCTTCGAACTGTCGAGCCTTGGTCCTGGTCAAATGAATAAGCTACCATCACTCCGCAATTGGGATGGAACGAACGTGACGTTACAGGTCATGTTTTGACTTCCTCTGCGACGGGTGCTGTCAAAGCTTTCCCGGTTGCTAAACTTGAGAGGGCTGTTGATAGGTAGATCCTGCTTGAGATTTAGTAATGATATTTCTCGCATGCGTGCGTAACGTAACAATCGTGATAGGGTATAGTTACGAATCAGGGTAATAACCAAGTCCACGTGTAAGAGCACTCAAGACTTGCTACAGTAATCGATGTCACTTTTTAAATGATGATTTAGCAAAGATCTCGCCAACCTTCAATATACTCTTAATAAATCTCGAAGAAAGCACTAAAGGATTAGCGGTGCTTTAGAACTTGGTCGCCAGGTTTATTAAGATATTGCTTTCTGTTGCAGGAGCAGAGCACCTGAAGAGAGCCTAGGACGCTCTGCTAAGAGCAGGGCTCCCTAAAGAGAACCTTAAGAGCAGGGCTCCCTGAAGAGAACATTAAGCTTAGCTCTTAGCTAGCTTAGGCTTAGATAAGAGCACGGTAGTCCCTAATTAGGAGCACGTTTATCTAATCTAGATTATCTTATTTGTATATAATCTAAGCTTTCGCTCGTCTTCCTCTAAGATAGTAATTCTCTAATTAATTACCTAAACCTACTATTTCTAGCTCGTGATCCCTTTAATAGTTATAAGCCTAGCGCTTTAGGAAGCAGTACACTTCTCCCTGCTAACTAAAGAGCTAGATAAGTAGCGTTTAGACACTCTAATTAATCTTGTCTCTTAATTATACATTCTTACTTTATCTTATTTTGCGCTCTTGCGATTAACTTAACGTTATATCTAACGCTCCCTTTCCTGCAGGTACCTAGTAGCTTAAAGATTGTATAAGCTAGCTAGAGTAGTATACGCAGTTCTAATTCTATACTCTTGCTAAAGGCGTATAGGAGCTTGTTAACCTAGAGATAGCTCTTATTGCTAACCTAGCTAATAAGGCACTAATCTTCCTAGTGCTAAGCGACAACCTAAGCTAAGTAGCTAAGTACAGTAACTAGCTAAATAAGTATAAAGCTTACTTAAGTAACTAGTCTATATCTAGCGCACGCTTGCAGAACCTCTAGACCTAGGTTACTACTACTATTAACCTATTACTCTACGCACTAGCTATAATAACGCTCCTAGAAGATAATATAGTTACGTTATAAGCTCTTATTAAGTATCTTAAGAAAGAATTATCTTCTACTAATACTAGTACGATAAATCTTGTGCGCTAGCAATACTAGGCTTACCTTAAAAAAGCTAAGCTAGGACACTAAGATCCTAAGACCTAGTATTATAAATAGAGCGCGCTCTACGCTAAAGCGAAGGCTTACAAGGTTATAGAGATTAAAAGGTAGCTTACTGCGCAGGACTTTCTTAACGCGCTTTCTCGCAGAATAGCTCTAGACTAGGCGCAGAGAGCTCTCTAATTAATGCTTTAGGCTATAGTACTTAGAGAACTAACACCTACTCTTAATTAGCTTAGAAGAGTATTTTCTACTCTCTTGCAAGAACACGCGTTGCGTACGTTAACTAGAAATAGCGCAGGGATCTTTACTACATTAGGTAGAAGATTATTATCTAAGATACTAAGTAGATTAGGTTAGCCCCTGTCTAGCTAAAACTAGAGCGGGGGCAGGTCTAATAAGAAGCTCTACCTATGCAGAAAGAAGCATTTATAGTTCCTAATCTTATACTAAAAGCTTAAAACAGCGATTACAGGAAAACCTAAAAGGCTTCTAAAACACGCATGTTAGTAGATCCTTAACAATTTGTACACTAAGCTATAGAAGGATCTCTAAGCGTTAATTAAGGCTAAGAAGGGCTAGACAATCCTAACTAATACAACTAATTAGCCTAGCACTAAGTACCTAGGTAGTATTATTACTACTCTAATTAACCTAGGCTTAATATAAGGAGCTTTGCCTAGCGTGTTCTTAATAATAGATTTCTCTGCGCACCCTCTCTCTATAAGTACTATTCTAGATAATAGAGCAGCTGTACACCTCGTTAATAGCTTAGACCTCTTAGTCTCTAGTACCTTTAAGGTTACTAAGGAGCTGCGCACTGTTAAGGCTAGAACACAGGCTTTTCTAATCCTAGGAGTAGGCACTTGTGTACTTAAAGGGATTATTAATAGCTTACAAGGTGCTTCTACTAAGGACCTTACGCTTAACAACGTAGCTATAGTTAAAGGATTTTATGTTAATATTATCTTAGAAGCTTGTCTATAGTAGAAAGGGGTGTAGTACCTTAGGCTTAATAATACGCTAAGAGTAGGAAATCTGTTAAAGAGCGTAGTGTTAGCTACTCTAAAGCGTAAATATTGTAAGGGAACTAACCCTAAGAGTAGATATTATTTTAAAGATAAGATAAATTTAATAGAGTCTACAGGAAGTGCTATAGAGGGTTTATATACTAGTCCTAGGCTAGTTCTAGGTAGGTTCCTTAGCAGGCTTCTTTAGCAGACTTTAGCAGACTTCCTTAGCAGGCTCTAAGGGCTGTGCCTAAGGGTCACAGGGTCTATCCTCTTACATTACCCCTTTCCCCCCCTCTCCTCTTTTTTATTTGTTGTAGGGGTTCTGTATACTATATGCTGCCTCTAGGTAGGTTTCTTTTCTCTAGCTGTTCTTTCTCCTCTGTTTGCTTCCTTTACCGCCTATTACGTGCTAACCTGATTTGCTTACTAGTTCTCTAGGTAAGAGCTAGTTACTCCCTAGGCGTTTAGTTTAGCAAACAGATTGCGGGGTCTAAGCTTATAGCTTGCCTATCTAGATAACCTAAATTCTACAACTTTCTTTCTTTACCCCTTACACGACTTCTATTTAACTCTATTACAGCCTCTATTTAAGCCTCTAGGATACCTCTAAAGGTCTTTAAGTACTATACCCCTCCTCCTAAGACCCTGCGCTAGCCGCGCTAGCTGCAGACGCTAGTTTACTAGCCTTAGACACCTTCCTACTGTAGTAGTAAAGACACTCTAACTAGGTTAGGTTCCTCTTATTAGGTTAAGTAGTCTAGTCCCGCGCCTCCTACAGCGCCTTCTACTCCTATCTAGGCTCTAGCTCCTACAGCTCTAGCTTCTATAGCTTCTACTACAGCTCCTGCGCTAGCGTCTAGTGCGCATACTCCTTAGTATACCTACCTAGGTCCTAGTTCCTAGTTCGCTCTGCGTTATCCTAAGTAGTACAGCTAGTATAATTAGTATAATAATCTATATAGTTACTTTAGGACTCCTGTTAGTTGTCCTTCCTACCTAGGATATAGTTCTGTAGGTTCTTCCTTTCTTAGTACTTACAGGTTATTATTATTAATATAATAGTAAAGCAGGAACCTCTAGATCTGCGTTACTTCTCTACTAGTCTTGTTAATTAGTACATGCGCTACATAGATGCCTAGGACAAGAGGGCTTAGGCTTCTAGTAAGGAGTATTTCCCTAGGGAATCCAGGGCTAGTCTAGGGTTTTAGGATCCTTAAATCTTTAATCTGCGTCCTAGGTTAACCCTAGTTCCGCTAGCTCCCGCTTGTAGTGTTGCTCTAGCTATAGCTGCCTAGGTATCCCTCTAGTTAATTCCTGCTCTAGCGATTTCCGTTGCCCCCCCCTAGGGGGGTTCTTCTAGCTAGCTTCCTGCTCGCCTATCTGCTAGGGCTTAATAGAAGGCTCTAGTTGTTTAGGCTATAGCGTTGTCTTTAAGGGCTTCCGGGAGTGCTATTACGTTGTCTTTAAGGGCTTCTAGGAGCATTCTAGCGCAGCAATCTATTAAAGAGGAACAGGTAGTTAACATTTAAGAGCTGACTTCTTCTCTAGAGCAAGAGGAGGAAGATAATAATAATAATGCTGTTAATGTTCTCCTACTATACTTACCGCCTTCCCTTGCCTATGCTTATAGTAAGGAATAACAGGTCTTCTACATTGCTTGTGTAGAAGGTCTTATTATTAGAGAAGAGAGCATATACAGTGTTCCTATTTAGTCCTACAAGACTACTTGCGCAGCTTATACTTATAACTAAGTTATATATCGTTCCTATAAGTGTCTTCCCCTAGTTCCTCCTAGCTTCTACTAACTGTATTCCCTAGGGCCCTAACTCTATTCTAAGGAGCTTGCAGCAATCCTTAAGGCCTATAAGGACAGAAATGCTAAGGAACTTAAGGAATTGCTCTATGTGTACCTTCCTCTAATTAAGCGCTACTTAAAGGAGTTCCCTATAATAGATACTAGGAAGCATCCTAGTTTAGCAGCTTCTATAACGCCTCTAAATAAGATAGACTATTACAAGGCTTCCTTAGACACCGCTTAAGCTACTCTAGAGTCTATGCAGGCTATACAGGGGTTTCTTAAGCAAAACCTCCTTATAAAGTATAGAAAGGTAAGTACTTTCTTTCTTCCCTGTTCCTTTTACATAGCTAATCTCTATACAGTTAGATAAACATAATACCTATATTACTAGCTTAGGAAGCTGCCTAGATTGTGTTGCAGAGGAAGTCTAATTAGCTAACGTTACCCTTAGAAAGTACATTAATAATAATAGGGAGTTTACTTAGGAGATTGTTAAGTTAGTAAGAGTTATTACGGAACAGGAGTTAAAGCGTTCTAGGGGTAAACTAGGAATTCATTAGGAGCCTTAACAGGAATCTGCTTAAGAGCTAACTACTAAGGATTTGCTTTAGAAGTTTACCTATAAGTTAGAAGGTTCTGCTAGTGTTCCTCTAGCTACTACAGTATTAGTTCTGCCTACTCCTGCTGCGCCTACTCCTTTAGTTACCCCTTATCCTGCCTAGAAGCGTCTTCTAGCTAAGTCTCCTCCTAGGGACAGGTTAGATCGTGCGAAGCGCCGCGCTAAGGGTAAGAGTCCTACTGCTTAAGCCTTCCTCTTATAGGTTCTGTTAGTATCTAGTGCTAGGTTCCTTAGTAGAGTTCTATAGGCCTTATCTTATCTAATAAGGGGTCTAATAGGGATCCCTCTACTTCTTCCTGCCTTAAATAGTTAAATAAAATAAATTGATTAGTATTTAGTTCTAAGAAAAATAATAAATTAGTCCTCTAACTCCTCTTACCTGTGCCCTTCCTTAGGCCTTAGTTTTTTCTTTCTTTTTCTGGCGTTTGCCTTGTTCTACTAGGGTTCCTTTCCTAAATCCTTCTAGGAGGTATCCTGTTAGGTCTTAGTAGGGTTTAGAGAACTGTAACTAGGTGTCTAGGGCTTCTAGTTCCTAGGCTGTTCCTTTATCTTCCTAGGTACACAGCGTATAGCCTTTCTATTTAATTAAGTACTCCTTCCTAGAACCCCTACTATAGATCCTTAATTTTTCTCCTACGATCTCTTCTACTTTATACTCTAGTTCTTCAGCGCCTTCTACGACTAAGGCGGCCGGCTAGAAGTCCTTAATTACTTAACTTAGAAGTAGGTTAGAGCTCGCGAGTTTTAGCCTATTAGTGCTAAAGACGTTGTAGATTCCTCCTAGAGTATTTAAACGAACGGCAGACGGGGATATTACTTCTGTAACTATAAATTTTCCATTTTTCTAGTTAAGCTTTTTACTAGGTTAGGAATTAGCTATTTGTTTCCTATACTTTAACTAAACCTTGTCCCCTACACAGAGTAAGGGAGCTTCCTAACAGTACACGTTAGCGTACTTTTCCTGCTAGAGCTAGGCTTCTACTATAGCTAACTGCGCAAAAGCTATAGTGTTCTTATACTTTTCTATTATAGCTAAAGTAGATTTATTAGGTTTGTTAATAATCTAGTGTTTCTCTAGTACCGTTGCGTTGAAATCCTATTAGACTAGATCTACGTCGTATCTGTGCTAGAGAAAGAATAGACTAACCTTAGTTAACTTAGCTGTCCTTCTGTTCACCGCGATCTAGACGATTAGTACTAATTTAGCCTAATTAGACTAATCCTAGTTGCAAAGAGCTTAGAACATTGCTTTAATTGTTAAGTTTATGCGTTCCGTAGATCTATCAGTTTCTAGGTAGAAGGCTGTTAAGAGGGACCTAGTAATGTTAAGACGCTAGGTTAGGGTCTTCTAGAATTTATCTAGGAACTAGCTTCCCCTGTTAGTTACTATAAAGTCTAGGAGCTAGTAGTAAGCTACAACATGCTTAATAAATACGTTAACTAGTGTTAGTATAGACAGGTCTAGAAGAGCTACGAGTATAACTCTCTTGCCTAGTTAATTAACTACTACTAGGAGGTTCCTACAACCCTAGCTTTCGGGAAGGCTAGTGATAAAATCCATGGCAATCTCCTTCTATAACTAATCTAGGAGCAGCAGCGGCTTTAGGAGACCTTATTTAAGCTCTCTCTATAGTTTAGTCCTTCTACAGATGTCGCAGTTCTATACAAACTTTTATATATCTAAGCTTATATTAGGCTAAAATACGTTCTAGGCAAGAATTAAGTACGTGTTTTCCTGTCTAGGATAGCCTGCAATAGGGTTGTTATAGGTTTCAGCAATTATCTGTGTTCGTAAGGGTTCTAAGGCAGGAACCCATTTCCTCCCCCTGTAATAGATGAACCTATCGTCCTCTACTAAGCATTTAGAAAGCTGTATCTTTAGGTTTAGCTGCAGAGGGAACTTCTGTTCCTAATTGCGTAGGGCCTCTAGCGCAGTTTAATATACTAGATTAGCCTTAGAAGCTTCTATCTATAAGGAACTGTTTGTAGCTTCTAGGGGTGTAGCGGAGGCTGTTTAAACTTAGACCTAGCAAGCCTGTAGGCTAATATCTCTACTGTCTTTAGTGTTCTGTTAGTTTGAAATAGGTTTTAACAGCTAGAAATACTTCCTAGGGCCCCTACTATCTTCTAGTTCTAGTTTGTCTTAGTCCTAGCAAGATAACGCGTTAGCTCTAGTATTTAACTTCCCTAGGCAGTATATAAAGGTTATATTGTGCTTAGCAAGTTCCTCTGCCTAGCGTACATAACGTTCTGTAAGGATCTAGCCTGTTGTAAAATACAACAGGTTTTTGTAATCTGTGTACACAGAAAATGCTTAGAGCTACTTTAAATTGTTCTACTATTCTTTTAAGTACTTAATAACTGCAAGGAGCTCCTTATTATGTATTATGTAGTTGCATTCTGCAGGAGAGTTCTTAGCAGAGAAGTATACTACAGTTCTTAAAGTGCCGTCCTTATAGAGCTGTAATAACGTAGCTCCTGTGCTGTAGCTAGAGGCGTCTAATTCTATAATTATTTCTAGTTCTAGATTAAAGTTAGCTAGCGAGGGGTCTTTAATAAACTCTTCCTTAAGGCGTTAGAAAGCCTTTTCTTGTGCATCTCTCTATTAGAAGGACGCGCCCTTTCCTATTAGTTCTGTAAGGGGTTTAACGATACCTAAGAACTCTAAAATAAACTGTTAATAGAAGTTCGCGAACCTGACAAAGCTCTAGATGCCTT
>MU006800.1:351649-407218 GCA_010093635.1 Massarina eburnea CBS 473.64 | reverse complement strand
TGGCTCAATCCTGGCCATCCGATAGGCCCTCAGATAAACGGAATCCAAACTCCTCTGGGCCTAGTCGAGACCAGTTGCAAGAGACTATGCGGTACTCGAGTGATCGGTGCCGCATACGCTAGCCGGCTTTCGGAATGTGGTACGGCCATCCTATTTGATATTTCTCGACGTGCAAATTGTGTGCTGTTCCCACATTATTCGAGAGAATGTTCGCGCATCTTCAGTCATCGAGCCTCTGTGGCGGCGTGCGGGTCGTGGCGCACCTGTGTTTACATAATGGAAGGCACGTGAGCAGGTGCGGAAAGAGATAGAGGGCGTCGGCCATGCATCGTATATACAGACAGTGAGTCGAGGAGGGGGGTTTGTCTCCCCGTTCCAGACGTCCGTTTGTATGGCAACGAGCCGCAGCGTTCGCACTTTCCAACGTCATGGAAGCAGTTAGAAACAATTTTCTCATCACCAGCTCACTTTGTCTTCCCTTCACGATGTATCACCGTTGCTCAACATCGCTATCACACGCAAGCCGCTGCTCAACCTCTTCGATTTTGGCCGCTCGTTCCCTGGGATGATCTATTACGGATGCTCGTCTACTGAACTAGAGAACGAAGTTCGACGCCGCCATTTTCAGCCAATTGGAGACGACGACGCACTGAGCGAGGGTTTGTGTGTGCTCGACGAAACACAAGGGTCTGAAGGCACCGCCGTGGAAACCACAGCCCTGTCAGCATCGTACGACCCGCTCGATGATTTTACGACCTTCACATGGGGGGCGAGCGAGCGGTTGTTGATGGTGAAAGCGCAGCGGCCGAGAGCAGCGTTCGGTAAGACGGTCAGCGCAGATTTGCTTATTGGTGAGAGTACGTCTCCAGCAGGACGCAGTCGCAGTTACCGGCGTAGGATGGCTAACAGAAAACTGTAGAGATTATCTACTGGACGATGAACACATTCTTCCCCATCGTGCAGCTATTTTTTGAGTCGGGCCTCTCGTGCACGATTGAAGGAGCCCAGCTCTCTGGCACCTTCGTCGGCATGGACAAGAACCTCTATTCCCGTCTCACCGACCTCTCGCACGAGGAGAATGGCCAGCTTCTTAAGCAGACGCTACCGGAAAAGTTCACAACACCGAAACTCGCCATCAGGATAGTGGACGCGCAGCTCGCTTGTCGGTCTAGCATTGCCGTCAAACAGACTTTACCACGAATTCGTCGAGAAAGGTCCTCGCTAGGTAAGCCTAGGGCGACTATCTTCCACGAAGACCACGTGGTGGTCGGTCTTCGACTTGACGGAATGAAGGAGATGGGCTATGTGTGGGCACGTGTTTCACAAGAGAGAGTCACCGTCAAGCAGAAGACATGGGGCAATGTAAGGGTTGCTGGCTTGGCTGAGGCCTTGGAAGATGTCGTTGTGCCGTTCCTTGGCTTCCCGCAGAAGGTGACGAAGCCGGGTGGGCAGGTGGGCATCGTGACAAAGAGGAGCTTGATTAGAGATTTAGAGCTCTGATTTGCCCGTTCGGATGAGTTCATTTTTCCTGAGATACCCCATAGACCTTTCAATATCACTATGTGAGTTTCCGAGATTGGGTTAGTTGGAAACAGTCAATATAACATGTCATAAATTTTCAAGAGGTCTGGTGGAACAATGTCTATCATCCACTCGACAGCAGCTTATCAGTGCGCGCACGACTAATCGCCAGGGACCGGACCGTGGAATAGCCGGATTACCGGAAAGGTCTCGGACCGCCTGCGGAGCTCAAGCTCGTCATAAGAAGAATACGTCCACTTTCCAACTCTCCCTACGCGAACTCGGAAGACCAGCTCTTACAAACTCACAAAATACGCAGAAGACTGGTAACCAACCCCATCCCATCAGCATTGACTATCACTAACGCAATACCAGTCTCTATATCTCGTCTAAACCACAACAACGACCGCAACCATGTCGAAAGGCGCAACCGTATCCGTCTTCTACCCCGCCCAAGAAGGTGCCAAATTTGACATCGACTACTACCTTGCCACACACATGGCACTCGTCTGGAAGACCTGGAAGCCGTACGGTCTCATAAACTACAAAGTGACCAAGTTCGGGCCGGGCTCAACCTACGCTTGGGGCTGCACCATGGAGTGGGAGAACATCGAGGGCTTCCAGAAGGCGGGGGAAGCACCGGGGGCTAAGGAAGTCTTCAACGACATCGAGAACTTTTCGAACGTGCAGCCGGTCATTGTAGCGGGAGAGGTCGTGGGTACAAACTGATCAACCACTGTGAGGGGTCGATGGATCGGGGTTAGGGCGGAGATTGGATGTTTGGAGGGGTAGCTATGGGATGGTATTGCGTTCCCCGCTTTTATAACGACATCCGAGGCTTCTTCCCGATGTGACTTGGACCCGAAGCATGGCACTGAACTAGACAAATATCGTCAGTCTGGCTTGCGTGATAGTACGAGTGGAAATAACACTGTGAATTATCAAAGCCAGCCTGTAATTGTGTGGATATCCTAGGCGGCAAATACAGGGAATGCTGACACGACTAATTAACTTCACCGTTGAGATATTCTTTTCATATATCCAAATCTGTTGGTAATACGATTGTACTACCGTGGTACCAACGTTTATTATTGGCGATAATTTCAGCGAAAATGAATGAGTGCTTATATAAAAATTGTTACGATATGAAAATAAGCGGTATATGTACACTGACTTCTTCCTAACGACTCGTAGCCGATGGCTCTTCGTAACCTTCTAGATCGAACGCCATCCGAACCACAGTCTTCACAAAACCATATGTAAAAGTCCCTACGCAAAGGTCTAGCCAATCAATCAAGTCAAACATCCACGCCTCTAGTCTCAACAGTGGCATTGGCTTAGCAGCATGCCGTTCCTAGCAGAAGAACACATCGAAATACCGAACAAAGATTTGCTATCGTGGATGTTCGATGAGCAAAAGTTCGATCCCCACAAACCTGTACGTAGTTTTAGGACAATGTCTCAAACAACGCAGCACTGACGAGATGCTTAGATATACATCGACACCGCGGACCCTGACCGAACCATTTGCTCGCACCAAGCGAGAAGTATCATTCGCAAGTTATGCACGGGTTTCCGAGCAGCTGGTTTGAAAGAAGGAGACTGTGTTTGCGTGATCTCGTTCAATGATGTCTGTCCATTCGTGTTAACAAGATCGACATATTTTCTGTAGCTGACCCGTATAGATATACTACTCCATGGCATTCTTGGGGATCCTCTCCTTCGGCGGTATCTTCGCTGGTTCCAATCCCTCACACACGCCCTATGAACTCACTCATGCCTTCAAGATCTCCGAAGCTGAAGCTTTGATCGTAGAGCCCGAACTTCTCCCCAACGTCTTGAAAGCGGCTAGAGAAGCCAACATTGCCCACGAAAGAATTTTCGTATTTGATCACCATACGCCGGTGATACAGCCTTATGATTCAGGTGAAAGCTGGGATTTAGGTGCCGGGGAGAATTCGGGTGGGTTGAAGAGCTGGAGAACACTTATGGAGTATGGGGAAAGTGATTGGGTGAGATGGGCTGACGAAGCAAGAAGTAAGGAGACTACAGCTGCGCGGCTATTTAGCAGTGGAACGACAGGACTGCCAAAAGCAGTAGAAATGACGCATTATAACTTCATTGCGCAACATACCATGGTGCTAGAATGGAAACCACGCGACTATGAGGCAAGTACGCTCTTATTCAGCCTTGGTAATTCAAACAACTAATAAAATCTAGGTGATTCGTCTCCTCTGCACGCCCATGTTCCACGTCTCCAATGTCCCCCGAGCACACACCTCCCCGCTCCGCTCGGGAAACAAGACTTACATAATGCGTCGCTTCTCCCTCGAGCCCTGGCTTGCAAACATCCAACGCTTCTCCATCACCGAAGCCAACATGGTTCCTCCCATGGTGATCCAAGTCATAAACTCTCCATTGACGAAGAAGTACTCCCTCAAAAGCATCAAGTATGGATGGTGCGGCGCCGCGCCCTTAGCTGCCGAGCCTCAAGCTCGTATGAAAGCCCTGCTAGATGATGGCGCCGGATTCAATCAAGTCTGGGGCATGAGCGAAACGAGTTGCATCGCCACGATGATCCATTATCCCGAGCATGATCCTACAGGTAGCGTAGGGCGCTTCTTGCCAAATCTCGATGCGAAGGTGGTCGATGATGATGGCAAGGATGTCACAGACTACGATGTCGTAGGTGAGCTCTGTGTGAGAGGCCCTTTGATCGTAAAGGGCTATTTCAATAACCCCTCCGCAAACGCGTCGAGTTTCGACAGAGACAACTATTTTCACACGGGTGATATTGCGGTCCGCAGGCGCGCAAATGGCCTTTGGTATATTGTGGATAGAAAGAAAGAACTCATCAAAGTCCGCGGGTTTCAAGTTGCGCCCGCAGAGCTCGAAGGTGTATTGCTCTCTCATCCCGATATCGGTGATGCCGCGGTGCTTGGGATATCGGCTGGTGAGGGTAGTGCTGGTGAACTAGGTAGCGAAGTCCCACGGGCATATATTGTGAGAAAGAAGAGCAGTGATGGGAGATTGGGGGAGAAGGAGGTTCGAGAGTGGATGAAGGAAAGATTGGCAGGGTATAAGCAGCTTGTTGGGGGAGTGAGGTTTGTGGAGACGATTCCAAAGAATGCTAGTGGGAAGATCTTGAAGAAGGAATTGAGAGAGATTGCCAAGAGGGAACTTGGTGCGAAGCTGTAGATGCAAATGTGAGTCAAGGTATAGCAAGGGCAAGGTTCACCAATCTCAAAGGAGAAAGGCTTCTTCGTTAATTTCTTCGTTAATGAGTCTGTGTGACCTCTTAGTCGTAGACCATGTCAAACCCACTACAGATTTCAGCCGTCTTCCCCCGATCCATTGAATTCATGAAAAGCTCCATCGATTTTGGTGTCGGCAGTTTTGTCCACCGAATACCGTGCCCTGCCACACTAGCTGGAGTTAGCGTCGTACTTTACGGATTTAAGAGTTAGAGTAGCCCGGGTGGACATAAGTCTTTGAGGACCAGACCGAAGCCTGAATATAATGCCGTATCGGCAGATAGAAGATCTAAGCTCCGTAGGTTCATGCCAATGCAAGCATGCATATGCAGACTTAACGAAGTGTCCAATCGCGCCCAGTTGCTTGTCTCCCACACGTGCAATTCGTACAGCATTCCGCCCTGATCATCAGTTCTCCGCCCTAATCATCAAAGCATTCCGCTTTCTGATTCGTCAATCGTGCCCGAGTCTACAAAAGTTCCTCCGCGTCTCTGAATACGTGCTAGTCGGATCGCGTTATCCTTGCAGTTTCAACGCGCCATTGTCCGATCGAAAGTGTAAAAGAGGTATTGTAGTCTAGCGTAAAAGCGATTTTTTTTTCTGAACGGAGGTAGGGGTTCAGATGGTGTTAAGGTGATACCATTTGTATGCAGGGTCTTTAGGAACCAGCAGGCGGGAAGAAGTATAAAGAGCTACAAGACGTTATCAGAAACAGCCCGTTCATTATTCACGTCATTGTTTGCATCTACTTTGTTGTGGAACGAATCGAATAAACATCCTACACATCTTCAAACACCAATAATACACTATACAAACCGAGTCACTACATAAAATCGACCCACCACACATCCGCCACCATGCCAGGCATCTTATCATTTTTGTACTCCCAACTCCTCACCACCCTCCCCAAGCCCAGCGCCTCCTACGCTGGGCAAACCGTCCTTGTAACCGGCGCCAACGTCGGTCTCGGCAAAGAAGCCGCCCGCCATTACACCCAGCTCGGTGCATCAACCGTGATCCTCGCCGTGCGCTCGATCTCCAAAGGTGAAGCCGCAAAGACCGACATAGAAAAAACCACTGCCAAGACCAACGTCATTCAAGTATGGCAGCTCGACATGTCATCCTACCAGTCCGTGATCGACTTTGCTTCTCGAGCAACCAAAGAGCTGAAGAGACTGGACATCGCAGTCCTAAACGCCGGCGTGGTGCGCGGAGAATGGGAAGTCTTTGAGCAAGACGAGTCAACTATTACAGTCAACGTCGTCTCAACATTTTTACTCGCACTCTCACTGCTACCCAAATTGAAAGAAACAGCCAACACATTCAACAAGCGACCAACACTAACAATCGTGGCCTCGGAGGTACACGATTACGCCAAATTCGTCGAGGGCAAGGCTCCAGAGGGCAAGCTTTTCGCAGCGTTGAATGAGAAGCCGGCGAAACCTGACCAAGCGGCGCTAGGCGAGCGGTATCAGGTTTCGAAGTTGCTAGATGTGTTTGGTACGCGGGCGATGGCGGATCGCAGGGCGGCGCAACAGATTCCGGTTACCATCAATTGTGTGAATCCGGGCTTGTGTCACTCGTAAGCTCACCCCCTCCCTCTTTCTGCAGCACAAAGTTAACATGTGGATGCAGTGAACTTGCTCGCGAAGCTGGTATCGCCTTGACTATTATGAAGTTCTTCCTCGCACGAACCACAGAGGTTGGGTCCAGGACGCTCGTGCATGCGGGCGGTGCAGGTGCAGAGACCCATGGCCAATATCTTTCCAATTGCGAGATCACGAAGCCGAGTGACTACGTACTCAGTGCGGAGGGGTACAAGGTGCAGAATTGGTTCTGGGAGGAGCTGAGTAAGAAGTTGGAGGGCATTAAACCCGGTGTCACTGCAAACCTTTGAGCTCGCTTCGGGGAGGGGGGAAGCTAGGAAGGTTGATAGGGTAAATCGAGAACTATAGCTAGTGTGGCAAAGAGGACAGTGAGGAGGTAATTGAGATGCATCTTGCGATGTCGTCGTCCTCTTTATAGGTGGGTGAGTGGAGGTTGGAGAAAGTGAAGTGGTGGTGAGAATATGTACTATATAGAGCTTACAGCAAACGATACAGCGATCGGCTACGACCTTTGACAATCTTACAGTGAGATTGCTTAAAACACTCACTACGTGGAATGTTTACCTAGCTCTCTTTCTCATGCTTCTTGTGATGACTTGTTTTTCCACTTCTTCGACATTATGTTCGTCTGGTGAAGGCTCGCGTTTCACCCTTTTTCTCTTAGTAGTCTCCTTCTTTACTATCTTGTCGACCGTCAATGTGCCGTCTGGTGAAGGCTCTTTGACCTCCGTCTTCGCAGTAGCGCGCGCGGAGAAGGCTTTCAAATCGGCGGTAAACAGCACCGAATGCGCCCATCCCGCCTCTTTACCCCACAACTTGCGAAAGTGGTTCGCGACTGCTACATAGGTCGCTGCCGTCAAACTGGAATGTTTGCCTTTCCCAAATCTGTAGTCGCGCTGTGCAATCTGCCAAACGTGGGTATCGACCGGCACTGATTCCGACCACCCCAGACCCATCAAGCATACACAGTCTGCAACCTTCGGACCCACCCCATGCAGCGCGAGAAGTTCTTCATGCGCTTTCCGATACCCCTCTCTTCCCCCCTCCAGGAGCTCGCCAGCGGACGTGACTTCCTTCCCAAACACTGGGCTCTCGGGGTTGCATAGACCCTCCAGCCACTTCAGGCCCTTGTCCTCGGCGACCATGCGCGCTGTCTTCGCGATGTACTTTGCGCGATACCCAAATCCCAGCTTCATCAAATGCGCTTCGACCTCCGGCACGGCAAGCGCGTCCGGCGGCGGGAAGTCATGGTACGCTTCGTCCCCGAGAGTTCCGATGAGCGGACCGTAGTGTTTACAGAGGTTGTGCACCATGCCCGATATGCGGCTGATGTTGTTGTTCGAACTGCAAATGAAGCCGACCAGCGCCTCCCAGGGATCTTGGCGCAGAATGCGCACGCCAGTGAATTGGGGCGCCTTCTTCTTGAAATTGGCATCTGAGGAAGCCCATTGCTCGTAGAGCTGCGCGAGGTTGGGCGCGAGGTTGAAGTAGTGCTGTACGAGGGCGAGCGTATTGTCGTCCTCCGGGGCTACAGAGGGCAGTGGTGGGAACAGGGCGCGGTAGTGGAGATGGGAGGCATCTTGGCGGAAGGAGAGGATGCGGCCGTGGAGCGTACAGGACCATTCGTCTTCGGCGGACTTGCGCCATCTAGATATATCTCGTGTATCCATCAGCAGCTGTAGCAAGCAGCCACCAGCCAGCTGGGGGTTGCGTACCTGAATGATTGCCCGCAGCGCAGGGTCGTGTCTATGCAGAGTTCGGCGAGCGATATGGGCAGCTTATGCCATTCTGCAGCTCGTACGGCCATCTCCCCCATACAATATACATCCAGTGACTACACACTCACACACTGTACATAGATAGTGGGTGACAATGGCGCAGACAGGGATCCGCGCCGCCGCCAAGCCGCTACCACAGAAACCTCGAAGTTCTCCTTCAGCCTTCACACCAACCAGACCGCGACTTCTCCGCACTCGACACCGCCAACAGCATCAACAGACCGAGCCTCAGCCGAACCGCGGTGTTTATAGCTCTTCATACAAGACCGCTATACTAAGCAACCGGCTTCTCGCCTGGCTAATAGCGTAAGCAGCTGTCAATATGAACGGCGACGGGTACTCCAGAGGTAAGCCGGGTGTCAGTAAACGTACTGACTGTTGGCAGTTCCATTGGAGTTTATACTAACTACAGCAGACGGGGGACGGTCCGGCGGCGCACGAGGCTATGTAAGTCTAACACTTCCTTTTCGACCCCGTCATACTGCTACCCCGACTCTGGAACCCAGCCTGACTTCTCAGTCATCACGACATGACCGAGGCGACCGTGACCGGGGAGACCGCGGCGATCGGGATCGTGGCGACCGTGGTGATAGAGGCGATCGAGGCGACCGAGGCGACCGAGGCGACCGGGGCGACCGGGGCGACCGGGGCGACCGGGGCGACCGTGGCGACCGTTCCCATCGCAGGCGTTCACGATCGCCCCGACACACCTCGCGTCGCGACTACGAAGTAGATACATACTCGTCCAGCCGGGACTATCGTGAGCGCGAGCGCGAGGACACGTATGCCGCCCGCCGTGATCGCCGCGACGACCGCTCGACCTGGAACGACTCCTACTCGAGGCGCGACCGCCCGCGACACGAGCGCGACGACCGAGCTCCGCGACGCGACCGCAACGACCGAGACTTTGACGACCGTCGCGGCGGTGGCGGAGGTGGCAGGCGGGATGGCATGGGCGGCGGCGGCGGCTTTGGCAACCGCGACAGGAAGAAGTCGAATTCTCCCCCGCCGAAAAAGCGGGAGCCGACGCCGGACTTGGGCGGTTTCGTCAACATCTTGACTCGCCCGCGCCGCATGACGCAGTGGGACATCAAGCCAGCCGGCTACGATAACATCACGGCCGAGCAGGCCAAGCTGTCGGGCATGTTCCCGCTGCCCGGTGCTCCCCGCGCCGCGCCCATGGACCCCTCCAAGCTCGCCGCCTTCGTCAGCCCGACCACTGGCACGGCCAACGCGTCCGAACTGCAGCCATTGAACGCGAAGCAGGCCAAGCGTGTCTTCATCTACAACATCCCGGCCGATGCCACCAACGAGGAGTTCGTCGAGTTCTTCAACCTGCAGCTCAATGGACTCAACGTGGTCTCCGGTCGCGACCCGTGCGTCAGCGCACAGATCTCAACCAACCGCGAGTATGCTCTAGTCGAATTCAAGACCGCCGAGGATGCGACAATGGCATTTGCGATGGACGGCATCACCATGCGAGACAGTGGTGCTGGTGCGCCGGATAGGGAGGGTCTCTCCATTCGACGGCCGAAAGACTACATCACCCCGTCCAGCGACGAGAGCGCACAGTCTGGAGGAGATGTGCTCTCAAGCGTCATGGATAGCCCCAACAAGCTGAGCATCGTCAACATCCCGTTATACGTCGACGAGAACCAGGTGCGGGAGCTAGTGGAGACGTTTGGAAAGCTAAAGGCGTTTGTGTTGGTCAAGGACACCGCAACGGACACCCATCGTGTAAGTGGTCCCTTCCTTTGTATCTGTCAATCAAGTATACGTCAATGGATACATTTTGCTAAACGGGATAACAGGGAATCGCTTTCTGCGAGTACGAAGCTCCCGAGATTGTTGATGATGTTATCGAGGGCCTGAACCAGATTCCGCTCGGTGACAGCAATCTGAAGGTGACACGTGCGACCATTGGCATGAAGCAGCAGGTTGGCATTGACGGAGGTGTTAGTGCCATCTCCATGTTGGCAAGCTCAACTGCGGCCGAGAACCATGAGAAGAGCCGCGTAATCTGCCTCTTGAACATGGTTACTAACGACGAACTTCTTAACGATGATGAATACGATGGTAAGCAATGCTTGTTTTTGACTGAATGGCTCACATTCTAACATGGGACTAGAAATCAAGGAAGACATTGAAGAAGAGTGCGGCAAATATGGCCCCATCCTCGAATGCAAGATCCCTCGTCCTGCTGGTGCCCGCAGCAGCGCTGGTGTAGGCAAAATCTACATCAAATACCAAGATGTGGAGTCAGCCCAGAAGGCCATCAAGGCGCTCGCCGGTCGCCAATTTTCCAGGCGAACAGTCGTCGTTACTGAGTTCTCCGAGGAGAGTTTTGATGTCGAGGCTTGGTAACCGTCTCCCTTTGTGGCTTCTTCGGCTTGCGGGTGCCTGGCGCGTATCATTGTATCAATTTTGTGCTGTGTGTGGATAAAGCAAAAACAGTGGGGTTCCGAACTTGTGCGCCAAGTGGGCAAGCAGTGGATTACTGAGACGATCGCTGTATACTAATTTGATATTATTGAGGGGACGCAATGTGGACAAAATGGAGGCAGGTCTTGAATACGACAGTTCGCTAAGCGAGGCCAGAACTCGTGTCCTAGAAAAGAAAAATGGAGTGCAATCATGCCCACAGTACAACCTGTTCGTCAGTTCAAATTCGCTTTTCTATGTTCTATTTTCTATTATTGTGTGCTCAGGCGATCTCCGACCTCAACGTAGCGTTCCCGAGCCTACCGTCCCTACCTTCCTATCGCTGCTTAGTCTATCCGGTTGCTTATCGCTCTTGTTCGCACGAGGCGGAGAACTGTCTTGATGCACTGAGCAGCGTCCTATCTTACCGGGTAATCGGGTTGTTGGTACCTGTAGATACTTACTGTGATGGGAGGAGGGCCGGCTCTGGGGTTGGCGTAGTGTTTGTCGATAAGGAAGGTGGTCGCATGCGCGCAGAGTTGGGCGAGCAAAAATTGAATGTAGATAAAGATTCATGTCGCACTGAAGATTCCGAAGCTCGTCGTTGTCATCTGCCTGTTGTCTTGTTTCTCAATTGCTGTGTGCTGCTGTTGGAGACTTGGTCGAGTGACTGGTAGTCTGGAAAAGAGACAGGACAGGACGGAACTTCGCGGTCACGATGCGCTTCGAACTCTTCAATGCGCTAACGGCAGCTCTGGGTTTAGTGTGGACGACAGATGCGGCGAAGATTCTCATGGGCAATGATGATGGTTTTGGCAGTGGAAATATCCGCGAGTTCTATCGGTTGCTGAAGGAAGCTGGTCACGATGGTCAGTACACATATGCTCCTCTCCCGCCCTTTACCCCCTAACCCACAACCCACTAATGATATCTTCCAGTGATCATCGTCGCTCCCGTCATCAATCAATCCGGCCAGGGTGGTCGCTCCGATTTCTCCACATCGGCAAACTTAACCGGGCCTTCACAATACAACATTGTGCCAGCGGGCTCTCCCGCGGTCGGGAGCGACCCGAACGATTCGCACATCTGGTACTATAACGGCACTCCCGCAGCATGTACATTTGTGGCTCTGGACTACGTCCTGCCACGATACTTTCCCGACTGGAACGCAGCGCCCGATCTCTTCGTAGCCGGACCGAATTACGGCACCAATGCTGGTCCCTTCGTATACACCCTCGCAGGAACTCTCGGCGCAACATACTCGGCGATCAGCAGGAGTATTCCCGGAATCGCCTTCAGTGCGAGCAACACGGCAGTGTCGTACGCGGATATCAAGAACACGAGTAACCCCGCAACATGGGCGGCGCAGGTCTCGTTCAACATCGTCGAGGCATTCCTCAACGCTACAGGCGAGGAGCAAGAAGTGCTCCCGCTGGGCTACGGCGTGAATGTCAATATCCCGCCCCTGACTTCCTCTGAGATGCCCGAGGTCGTCAAGACGCGGTTAACCGGTGATGCGGAGACCGATGTTGCCGTGTACAACGCGACGTCGAAAACGTTTACATGGGGGAATGTGGAACCAAAGGCTGCCGGTGTGAATGCGTGCATCAACGGCGACTGCAAGTTGCCGGGTGAGACGTATGTTGTCAAGGGTGGGAAGGTTAGTTTGAGTGTCTTCACAATCGATTACGATGCGCCTGAGATGGCGTACACGGAGGATGTTTTTGCAAAGGTTGATTCGTTGACTGAGGAGTCGAAGGGTAATGGAACGGAGACGTATAGGAAGAGAAGAGCGGTTCCGGCGGGAAAGTTGCTGTATGGGAGGGATAACACGGCTGAGTAGGGAGATTTGGTGGTGAAGTTTGTATGTGTTCATGGATGACCCTTTGATGTTTATGTAATATTTGCTCATCATATACCTTGGCAGTATAGCCATCTTCGTGTGAGGCACCCACGGCACCTTTGCGGAACATTGATTTTAGGTTTCAACGTCGTCGGGTAAGCTACCACAGTATGAGAGCTCGGGACGGTAGATCTTCGATTTTGGAATTAAATTCGAGGTTTTGTTTCCGGTGAAGGGCCGATGCAACTTTAAGTTGAGAGCAGTAGAAGCATGGACGCGTGAACCTTCGCGCTCGCCTCCACACCGTTTGAGACAGGTTGTAATCCAAATGGAGGGTTGCAAAGGTTACCACTTCCCAGAGTGCCAGGATTTGTGGTGACAGCGGAGAGACGTCCGAGGCGAGCTGTAGGGCCGGGGTACTGGCCGCATGAACCCTCCGTGTTTGAAGCCACATGTCAGTCTGCGGCCCAGCATCGCACCCAAAATGAGGATACCATGGTCTCGGGCCCGATGTGATGACATTTGCAGCTTCGTGTTCCAGGATATGCAAGGGCTCACGAAAGCGTCAGAAGCGGCATGAAAAGGTTCTTAGCGAGCATGTACTTGAATCCATATGGGCAACGATTATTCGGATAAATGCGACGATGCTGAGAAATAGCTCGGTCGGTAATGAACTGACTTTTGGTCTACCTTCCATGTTCGGAGAAAGGCATACAAGATCCCAACAGATAGTAGAGCAGGCACCGCGTACTGAAAACTCTTCAGACAAGCCGTTGCAAAAACGCTACCAGGCTAGTTCTTGCTAGAGATGCCGTCTCCTGATCTCCGAAATGCGGTATTCGCAAGAAAGGGATATATCAGAATCGGTATTTGACAGTCGGAGAAAAGAAAGGGCCGAAATAGCCGCCCCTGATACAATACGGACCCTTGCAGCGTCCGACACTATACATCGCGCACTAGGCTGCTAGAGGGGTTGACTACATGAGATTGTCGTGAAAGGGACCTCCTGGATCCTGACCGATCATGTGGTTATCAACCCCCCGTAAGACACCCTTGACTAGTGACCCACGCAGAGGGGTTAGGTTAAAGTTTGCTGGGTGGTTTTAAGCACCCTTATACGCACGTTCCGCGCAGGGGGGGGCAGTGTACATAAATCAAGGCTGAGACGTTCATAACTTTGCATTCCGCAAAGCAGCAGCAAGGCTGTGACGACGTCCTAGGCGCTCGCTGATATCTCCACGATGTGTTTCGTAGTGTAGATAAAGTTTTCTTGACAGATGTGCAAGAGCCACAGTCCGCCACGCGGTTGGTGGGCCCTTCCAATTATTCGTCATTCACGAAGGAACCGCACCAAACCGCGTTCTGTAGAGCAGCGACTCGCGAGAGCTTTGGGCATACATACCCGGCAGTTGTATAAAGTTTGATAAAAAGGTACTCGCCGTCAGGCTGTCAGCATGCGACAGCGGAAACCGTCCTGGCGGGGGGCCCGAGCGGGGAGCGCCGTCACTCCACCAGGCGGTAGGCGGCGGTGCGAGGTTGGAAATAACAGCGAGCGCCCGTAACAGCCGGGGAGCGAGCACGCTCAGACAGTTCGAAGAAGCTTCCATCGCCCTCGTCTCCGCACTGAAACGGGGTATATCGAAGGGCCAGCGACGGGATGGGCCTCGAATGTTGTGAAAACCAAATGTTGTGGAACTCGGCCAGGAGATCAGCATTTGGATCGGATTATTCTTTACCATGCTGGACACCGACCTGTGTCCCCGCGTGCGTGCTGGGCGATCACTGAAGGATTCCCACGAGACTCGAGAGCCGGCGATGTCCTGAAATAGGACGCGGTTCCGTACATGTGCACTGGCAGGAGGGATGATGAGTCATGAAAAGCCTCAATATAAGCATCGGCCCGTGCGCCCTAGTTCCCTATTCGGTTTCACAAGGCGATCGCGATACGGCCCCCTGGGGGTATACAGCCATCACCACCGCTTTCGCCACGACTACCTACAGCGAGCGGCTGCTTTCCGGTAGCCTGTTATTCCAAACTGCATAGCATGCCGATCTGATGCCGACCCTGACGCCGACCCTGGTGCCGAACCGTCGCGAGCAGTAGTGAGTCGCGCTTCTCTTGTAACCTCTCCCACCCGCGCCGCTCGCCTGCGTTGAGGGTGCCTGCAGCTCTGCAAGGTACACGCAATAATAATCACCTTGATACGGGAACGGAATGGCAGAGCGTCTCTCTTGCCACCAATGAAACACGCCTTCAGTATTTGTTGACACCGGCCCCAGACGTTCGTTGCGCCATGGATAAATTCACCTCCATATCGAGATCCCAGGTCTTCCACGTCTCCCACGTCTCCCACGTCTCCCAAGTCTCCCAGCCCTCCCAGGACGCCCGGCATCCCCGGGCCTCAGCTCTCGCCGCGGAGCGTGGTTAGGCTCACTGCCGTGCTACCTGTGAGTCCATGACATTGCCTGCTCCAGACGTCGGTCCGAAGCAGTCCGTCGGAAGCACGCGCTACCAGGCGTTCCTGACTCCTTGGACCTTGGACGTCCTCCATGCAGGAGTGCGCCGTCGATCCACTCGTCGAACCAACGACAGACTCGGATAGACGGTGGTGATGCCCCTGCTAACTCGCTAGCACTAAGTTTCATGTGGATAATCTCATAACTCTACAAATGCAGCCTTTCGTACCAAGTGGTGCTGGCCCTAATCAATGCATGACTAGAATATAGCCGGGGGACAGTCTCGCCCTATGAACACTCCACCTTCCAATTTTCCTCTTTTCGAACCTTACAACTTATACATCCTCCTGTCGCCTCCAAGAGCTGCGTTCTGCAGTGGCAGCGCGCCTAGCCGTCATGATGCTGCTAACTCGCTTCTCGTTCCTGCTTCTAGTCCTATCCCGGTTCAGCTTCGCCCAAAGCTCCTCAGAAGCATCGGCTCTGCTGGCTGCCATATCACAGCTACCCCCATGTGCCGTATGCCAGCGTGTTGAATAATGCATTTGGGGCCGGAATACTGACAATCACTTAGATCACCTGTCTCACTACCGCCATAGCAGATTCGACCTGCCAGCCCACCGACGCTACTTGTATTTGCGCCAACAAGCAGTTGCTGGGCAGCGTGGAGAACTGTGTGATGCAAACATGTACTCTCAGGCAGATGTTGAGTAAGTTGTCTTTCGTCAAAGCAAGCACTGCTTCTTAGCCTTACGCCTTTCTAGCCACTAAAAACATCACCTCAACAACTTGCCACGCCCCAATCCGTAGTCAGGTAAAGACATTACGCGTCACCAACATCACAATGGGTGTGGTATCTGCAGCCTCCGTCATTGCGCGTCTTCTTTACAAAGCCGTCTTCTCAGTCGCCGAGCTTGGATGGGACGACTATCTGATTGTGGCTACGTTGCTCGTTGGAATTCCGCAAACCATTATCACCGACCTTGGAACGACCCCGAATGGAATAGGAAGAGACGTCTGGACTGTCTCCTTCCACCAGATTACCGAATTCGGTCGTTTCTTCTATGTCATGGAGGTGCTTTATTTCTCAGTTCTGACGCTGTTGAAACTCACCTTACTCGTCTTCTTCCTGCGCATCTTTCCCGCCCAACGTGTCAGGCGCATTCTCTGGGGCACAATTATATTTACCGCTTGCTGGGGTATTGCAACCACACTCGCCGCCATTTTGCAATGTAAACCTATTCGATACAACTGGACGCGGTGGGACAATGAACATGAGGGGCAATGTCTCAATATCAACGCTCTGGCATGGAGCAATGCCGGCATCAGCATCGCACTGGACATCTGGATGCTTGTGATTCCGCTTTGGCAAGTTTTCAAATTGAAGATGTCTTGGAGGAAGAAGATCTCCGTTTCCTTAATGTTCCTCGTTGGAGCCTTGTGCGTATCACCCCAGCCACATACCAGAACAATCTCAACTAACCTGGGCTGAATAGTGTCACGGCCATGTCTATCGTCCGCCTACAATCCCTTATTACCTTTGCGAAATCTCAAAACCCGACCTGGGATCAAGCCGGCGTCAGCCAATGGTCTACCATCGAAATCAACGTCGGCATCGTCTGCGCTTGCATGCCCGCCCTTCGTAAGATCCTTGTGCGCCTCTTCCCATCTGTCTTGGGCACGACCTCGACTGCCGAATCGAAATACTACGTAAAATATGGCCATCCCAGCGGCAAGAGCGGGAACACCTCAAGTGCTGTCGGCAGTCGACTCAGTGGCATGCACCCGATCAGCGCGGATAGAGACAGGAACGGTGTCAATGGCATCACGTACACAAAGACCTTTGAGGTGCAGCATGGGGATGATGAGGAGCAGTTGATGCGGATGGACGATCTGAGCAGTAAAGGGACGAAAGTAAGGAGTAGCAACTCCAGTGACGTGAGTGTTAGTGGCGCGACATCACCGCTGCCTACACATCCTACAGTCCCATGATGAGCAATCTTATTGTATTAAGTGCCATTCTAAAGACTCTTTTTACTCCTTGAAGTGCGCCGATGTCACTACCTTAGATGTGCCCGACGTGGGAGTGCCTTCCAGACCTAGAGGGTCCTTTTCGATATACCACCACAAAAAGGTTTAATACGCGAACCCTAATTTCACTTCTACACTTCTAATACCCCCTCCCCCCTCCGCTCTCCCGTCTCCCCCGAACAGCGCCTATCACTCCGTCAACAAGGTAGGGCAAACTATCTTCTCTCTTAATACACTTTTTCGAGATCACTTTTCCCAATACACCTGAACATAATAATAATACCTTACTCCGTCTACGCACAAGAAAATCAATACAAGAGTAGGAAGTTCTCGGACATCGGCTGCGCTTTCCTCGTAACTCCGGATTTCATTGGCCCACTGCTGGATTGCTGGAGCTGCCTGCCCGGGTTGAGTTCCGGTTACCTGAAATCTTCTGGCTCCACCCTCTACTACCTATCTGAGATGATTCCCGATCACTAGTGATTGCTTTCTCATGCAGTCGGGTTTCACGTCACCGACCGAAGAGATTTCCCATACTCGGCTACTCGGCTCACTCATACACAATTGTCGTTACGTGGTCTCAGTATGGAGCACTAGAGAAAGAGGGGTTATATCTTCTTTCTACATATCTTGTACAACGTCGAAATCAATCTTGCAGAGGGTATAATGGTTGACTATACCCACTACGCCATAACATGTTTCGTTGGGACGGTTTTCGCCTATTCATCCATGTGATGTTCCAGACCGAATAAGGTTTCGTTACCCCTTGTTGTATACGTAATCCTCCGACTGGGGCTCAAGCAGTACCCGTTGCGGTGCAAGTAGTATGTCTAGAATAGTGCTGGGGGATAAATTGACCCCGTGCACTACCAACGACTTCACTTTACATATACTTGTGAAGAATACAAAGATGATGGGAAGAACATGCTTGTGACAATCATAGGGATCGTTCCCGCTTCCGCTAGTCTAACTGTAGATTCATCGTTCGATTATCATCCTACCTACTCTCACACACTAGGTACCATGGCTAGTCCGCACTAATCGAATATAGAATACGAGTTCCACCTCAACGATAATCAAACTGAATCCTACACAGACATCCTACACGGCAATGTTTCGTTTGCGCGTGCCGTCTGAAATATATCGTTCCCTCGTCTTTATCTCAGCTCTCGATCTCATATACACCACTTACTTCATCACTGATATCATCTCTCAACGTAGATTTAGAAATGCCTGGTTCCTTCTTCCCGGCACCTTTATCATAGCCGTATGAGCAGGTCTCAAGGACCTTGTTTCGACATCCGTTATTACACAGGCAAAATTGGTGGGTCCCATTTATACAGACGGTGAAGCAGTCCCCAGAGACAAGAGGTTGACTACGGCGGATGTGGGCCGGTTTGCCGCAGAACCGGTGCCCTAGGATGCGGAGTGTATCACAGTGGATGTGGAGATTGTGGGTAGGCGAGATCCGAATTCAATCGATGGGTAGGAACCGACTGTCGTATGCTAACACGCGTGCCGGGCTTCCGGGTTCTAGTTTTCTTGAAGTCGTTTGGACTTTGCTTCGAATAGAGCGATTCTGTGATTGAGGTCTTTAATTCTAACATTAACTTGTTTCTGAGGGTTTAATGGGGTATGGACGCAAATCAACCAGTGTTTTCTGTATGGGTCGCTTTACAAATTCGACTACCTTTGTTTGCATCCTCATTGATTCCTACCTTATAGAGGTGATGACCACCTTATATTCTATCATCAACTTCATCGAGTCCCTCGCCGTTATTACAAATTTGCTCTTTCATAATTAGGATATTTGTTCCGATATCTGCTAGAAGGTTCTTGCTCAAGGTGTATGGGCAATCGTTCCAGCATTTATGTACATGACATCTCACACATACGGATGCAAGCGATGCAGACAGTACAAGGGTGGAGCATGAACGGGTTGCCCCCTCCCCCTGTCGCCCTTAGCGTCTTGGCCGAAAAGACGGCCGATTTCTCAACTCTCTGAGAGTCAATTTTGACGGTTTTTGATGGTTTTGAGTTCGATTTTGAAGTTGATAGTAGGAAGGATAGTCAAATTGATCAATAGACTACTCTAAATAGGCCTTTTGGCGCGGATTAATGGTTGTTCCGGAGGTCTTGGCGCACATAAGTGCCTCAGAATTGACTAAAACGCTGCCCGATTCTAGAAAGACGGCATATTTCCCACAACTACCACTTAGTATGGCCTCCTTTGGCGTCAATTACTGCCTGGCACCGTTCCCTCATGTTACTGACGTATTTCTCGAAGTCAGAAACCTGTAGTTTAGCCCATTCTGCCTCTGCTATCGCCCGTACCTCTGCCTCAGTCTTCGGAAAGTGTTTACCAATTCGATACTTCAACAACCGCCAAACGTTCTCGATAGGGTTAAGGTCAGGTGAATTGGCAGGCCATTTCATGCGTACAGTGCCAAGGTGATTGTGAAGAGCGCGTGTATCCTTTGCCGTATGGGATGAAGCTCCATCCTCCATCAGAATCGGTGCTGTTATAGTACCTTTGAAGGCCTCAATAACAGGTACAATCCTTTCCCTGTACAGTTCACCGTTGACGTTACCCCAATCCTTTTGAAAAACAACAACAGGACCTTTAGACGCGCTTGTTATACAACCCCATATCATACACGCTGAATAGCCTCGAAACTTAGGTACGCAACAAGACGGCAAGTACTTCTCCTCTGGCGTACGCGTAACCCAGACCTGCCCAAAGGCTCCACACTTGATAGAGCACTCATCAGTCCATATAACATGAGACCACTGAGCTGGAGTCCAATTCACGTGTTGTTCAGCCCACTCTAATCGATCCTTTTTGTGTTTCTCCGTAAGAAGTGGTTTTTCGGTGGCGACGCGTCGGTGATACTGCTCCTTTTCGAAGGCTGCGTACAAAGTACGCTTACAAGCAGATATGCCCTCCAATTGAGCTATCTCGAGATAGGATAATCGCCGATGGTACGCGTCGATAGTAGCGCGTTGTACAAGGCGGCGTCTTTTCGGTGTATCAAGTATTGGTGGCCTGCCTGGAGGCTTCTTTGGCGTGCCTTCTGTACTGCATATATGGCGTACAGTAGAGCGAGGTATTTGAAATAGTTCGTACAATTGAGTATAAGAGTACCCAGCATATGTGTGTAGAGTTTTGACTTGAAGACGTTGACGATAGGTAAGGCGTCCGTTTTTCTCTGTAGAAGCAATAGCCTTGTCGCGAGGGCGTATTTGGTGTCGGTGTAAGGAAGGCATGATAGTAACAACAAGCTTGTACAATAACTAAACGTGTACAGAGGCAGTGAGGGTACAGAGAGTGTTAAGAAATCACGCGTCTTCTTGGAATCACAACAATCCTACGTCAGCACGGCCGGATCAACAGTTGATCCGAGCTAAAACGCCCATTTCTACGCGTCTATTGATCAATTTGACTATCCTTCCTACTATCAACTTCAAAAATCAGCAGAATTGAGCTCGAAATCGTACAGAAATCGTCAAAATTGACTCTCAGAGAGTTGAGAAATCGGCCGTCTTTTCGGCCAAGACGCTAAGGGCGACAGGGGGAGGGGGCAACCCGTTCATGCTCCACCCTTGTACTCACGGCGGAATGGACTGATAATTGGATGATGTATCAGAGTTAAGATCGTGTTTCGGAGCACCTGAGAAAACAAATTGGGTTTTCAGAGTCTTAGTGCTGACGCCACAGGGCGTAGTCTCGCGCGAGAGGTTCTGGTCCGACATGGACGAGCCTACATCCGAACACCGCACGTATGTTCCTAACTCCACAAAATAGCGCCTTATCCAGTATGACACGAGGTCTAGCGCTCCTTCTCGTCATTTTAAGGACGAATGTAGCCTTACAACAGTTCCGAGACATGGACGAGACTTTGAATCTGTGTGTTTGCCTGTTCCTAACTCGACCTCTGTGCCCTGTACCATGGTTACGCCCGGAGTTAAAGTACTTATAGCGCAATGTGTCATTTCGAATCCATGATCTCGACACAAAGCAACGTCTGCACCACAACCTGAAATACAAGATGAAGGTCCTCCTTACCGGCGCAACCGGAACTATTGGCGGAGCAATCCTCCGATACTGTCTCGAGCACCCAGCCATCACATCCGTCGTTGCCATCACACGACGACCTTTAGAGTCCGAAAGCCCAAAATGTTCCAACATCATCATCCACGACTTCAAGAATTGGAACAAGAGCATCATGGACCGAGTTGCCGACGCCGACGCGATGATTTGGGCCCTCGGAAACCACACTGCTGATAGAGAGGTTAATTACAACTACGCCGTCACGTTCCAAGAAGCAATGCGACGCGCTATGCCGTCCGAAAGAAGCGCGCGTTTCCGCTTCATTCTCATCTCAGGCGCCCTTGTCGAACCGGACCAGGAGAAATCGCTGTATTTCTTGGAGGCGGCGCGGAAGACAAAAGGGCTTACTGAGACATGGTGTTTAGACTTTTCGGAGGCCAATAAGAGTGTTTGGCAGACTTGGATCGTTAAGCCAGGTGGTGTGTATGCTCCTGGTTCATTCAATAGTTATTTAGCATGTTTATTACCGCCTCCGTTGGGTTCCATTGGGGAACATCAGCTCGGAGCTTTTACGGCGGACTTGGTTGTGGAAGGGACTGAGAATGAGGGCCGGGTGTCGAATGGGAGGATGGTGGCAAGAGGGGATGAAATATTGAAGACACTTTGACGATTTAAAGGTGTGTTGGTATCGAGCGTATAGGCCTTGCTGTGGGAATCGTATATTACATTATGACACCATCATATTCTCTGATAACCGAAGGATCCTAAGCTTGCGAAACCAAAGAACGAGCGTGTCAGCCTTTTCATGCATCGCTGGCTCTAAAATGGGAGCGCTGGATCAGTCCGTAAGCTGTCTGGGGAATCTTGGGCGGCATCCTCATAGTCATGGGAAATAAACTATTCGAAATGACTTTGATAGCTTTACTGGTGGCTTTACTATCCACCCATATTGCGATCGCCTACTGACGCAAGAGTGTAGGAAGTGTAGGAAGTTGACGAATGCACTCGGTACGTTTAACATGCTGACTAAGTGCCTGGTCGCGTCATCTCAAGTGCGACCGGCCACATCCTCTTTCAACACAATACCACCAGCTCTTCAGCGGCATCTCTTCCATCTCGCAGACTCTAACATGTCACCATGCAGAAGATAATCCGCTTGTAACCGGTATCCCGCATCCGAAACTTGGAGCCTTTCTGATGAATCCTGATGCATGTGTGATTGTCCTGCTCCTTAAGCGATGTACCATGGCATCAACGTACCCATAACCGCACAAGTTTTCAACCGGAAACTGAGGCGGATTAATACCTCCCTGGCCTTCTCGCGACATTTCTGCCTTTTTGAAGCTGCCATGCTTGTGAAAACGACTGTATTTACTGATCATAGCTTCCGCGGACGTACGGGCCGAAGTCTAGACCGACATCACCTCCACCTACAATGCATATCTCGCAAGTGATAAGTGCGATGACGAGACCGGAAGCGAGTGCGACACTATAAAGGAAATGATTGATTTCCTTTGACACAGCCCGTTCATATTTTAACTATCGGCAGCTATCCGCCCCCGGTCTAACTTAGTAACCGCCCTACTTAAAGAGGCTACCGCCGACATGTCGTGCAGCATACAGATTGATCTGGCAGCTGGAAAGACACCCGCACCAATTACATCGGACGATCATTCCTTCAAGGTAGATGAGCGGGGTTGGCATACCTCTGCCGCTCTTTGATAGAAGGGAAAATGGAAATCCTCCAACCGATTCCCTTATAGACAGTGCGTTTCTCCGTTCCGTTCAATACCTATTTCTTTGGCACTGGAAGCCCGTTTCATTTGTCCAAACATTTCCTAGCAAGCCACTTGTTACTATCTTAATAAGCTTTCCCGGCAATAATGAAACTTTCCGCTTGGGCTAGCTTTATACTAGCATCAGCTACAGCCTTACCGACTGAAGTGCATCGGTTAAGAACCAGGAACTCATCTACGATTGCCGAGGCTAGCACTGTCGACCGTGTACGACTCAATCCTGCCAAGGTTCGGGACTCGGGCGACAGCGACTTCATCACTTGGACTGTGCCTAATGCCGCTTCGGCCTCGATCAAGAGCAATGGAACAGGGGCCACCTACAACCTCAGCGTGGCTAGTGGAAAACTGAACGGAAATTACTACAAATCGGTATACACGCGCATGATAGCTTCGCTTGGCGAACGTGTCGTGGCTGAAGGCATATCAACCGAAACGGACTCTGGCGACAATGCAGGGGGCGTTGCCATTACATTGACAATCTCTGGACTATCTGAAGGCGACCACACTCTGCTGGCATGGCACAACGCTTGGGACGCGCTCAACTCTACAGCTGCCTTGGGTATCACAGTCGACGATGGCTCCCAAGCTACAAACGTCACGCAGTCAGTCCGCGTTGACAATATATGGGAAGCTGCTTCTTCGTACACCACATTCACTGCAACCGCCAACACCGATGTCAAGATTGTATTCACACCGGACAAGGGCGGCGATGGACGTGCCTTTCTCAATGGCTTTGAAGTTGATACCCCGACCATTGCCAATCAAATTATGTATCCGACACCTGCTCACCGCGATGAGCGGGTGGCTATTAGCAGTGGCAAGGTTACCACATCGTGGACAGCTGCGAAAGCCCCAAGTCCTGCATACAACGTCTATCTTGGAACCTCGCCATCCGATTTGAAGAGCGTAGTCACTGGAGCAACAGCGACAACTGCTACTTTCTCAAACCTCAACACTTTGGAGTCATACTACTGGCGCGTTGACGTCGTCTCGGGCAATGCAACCTATATAGGGCGTACGTTCTTCTTTCGTGGTGCACAACTCGCCTTCCCTGGAGCCGAAGGTTATGGAATGTATGCCCGTGGTGGAAGAAGTGGTAAAGTCATCAAGGTGACATCTCTAGAGGATACCACAGATGAAGGCACTCTCCGCTACGCACTCACGATAGCCACGGGCCCCCGCATTGTAGTTTTCGATGTTTCTGGCGTTATTACGACCACCTCCCGTATGTCCGTCACCGGGCAGTACATTACAGTCGCAGGGCAAACCGCCCCAGGCAAAGGCATAGCTATTCAAGGTTATCCACTCGGTTTGACTGGTGCCACTGATATCATCTTCCGACACATCCGTGTTCGTCCAGGAACAATTTCCGGAGAGACTATCGACGGCATGGGCATGCAAGGATCCAATCATGCTATCTTCGATCGGTGCAGTATTGGATGGACTATCGACGAATCTTTCTCTTCTCGCTCCGCCTACAACATTACGCTCCAACGTACGATGATCAGTGAGCCGCTCAATATTGCTGGCCATAAGAACTATCCAAACGGTACCGCACATGGCTATGCAGCTTCCATTGGCGGGGAGTACGGATCCTTTCATCATAACTTGATCGCTCATGCCGAGGGCCGGAGCTGGAGTATGGCTGGCGGTGTCGATGCCAACGCGTATTTCTCGGGGAATCTAGACATGCGCAACAATGTTGTCTACAACTTCGGAGGTCGTGCAACTGATGGTGGATGCCATCAAGGACAGTTCGTCGGCAATTACTACAAGCAGGGTCCTGCCTCTACGCTCACATTCGCCATGAGAGCCCAGTATGAAGATGGCTTACCCGGAACGCAGCAGTATTACTGTGCAGGAAACGCCATGCCAGGTGTATTTGATCAGAACAGCACACAGTGGGTTGACGACGGAACGGGCAAAACGAGCAACGTCGCTTGTTGGGCCGATGTAACTATTGATTCCGTGAACTATCAGAAATTCTCTTCGGAGCCATTTTTCGAAAGCCACGTAGAGACACAGACTGCGACCGAAGCCTACAAGCGCGTGCTCAGTGACAGTGGAGTGTCTCAGCCTGTTCAAGATGACCACGACAAGCGCATCGTACAGGAGACGCTCAATGGCACCGCTACATATACTGGCAGTGTGGGCAAGAAGCAAGGAATAATCGACAACGAGAAAGACGTCGGAGGGCTAGAGAGCTTCCCAACCGTTACGCGAGCTAGTGATTGGGATGCCAACGGCGATGGAATTGCGGATTGGTGGGATGGGTAAGAATGTTCCTATCCGAATTATAAAGGCATGCACTAATTTGGAACTCATAGATCAACTGGTGGAGATGGTTATACCGCCATCGAGGGCTACATCAACTTCATGGCTGACCCTCACGCGTTCGTTGAACCTTCTGGATCTGTTGACATTGACCTGGCAACTCTCGCTATTGGATTTGCAGGCCCTACATTCACGGTCACTGGCGCGAATATCGGAAACATCACTGTCTCTGGATCGAAAGCTACTTATCTGGCGAACACAGCTGGTATCGAGCAATTGACGATCGCAATCAAGGATAAAGAAGGAAGTACTTGGTCACGGCCGTATGGCATTGCGATATTCGAGGGTGCCAGCAGCGTTCAGTAAAGGATAGAGGTCGACGATAGTCTGCATCCTAGACGACACCTGTTGTTATACGTAGACTCTTTTTTTCTTCTTGTATTTATTTCTCCAGACGACTTTTCCCTACTACACGATACCGCCATCGATACGTAGACTTAAAAGGCTATTCATAGGTTCTTTCTGTAGTATTATTATTATTCCAGGTACATTCCGAACCGATTTAGAAATGCCTCACCAGTTTCACGAACCAACAAAAGCCAAGGATGTCTATGACCTCGAGGATATTTGTCATGGTTAGACAATGACGAATACATACAAACTTGAGACCGCCCCGTAGTTGAGAACGCAATAATAAACAAAGTCATAGCTCATCGTAGCTACCGATATCTCTTGTCTTCGGTACCTACTCTTCTCTCGTCATAAGCTCACTCTCGGAGCTCCAATTACCCACGGCTTTGAATGTCTTCTCAATCAACCTCTCTCCAAAATCCGATCCGCCCATCACCGTTCGAGAATCCTTTCCAAACTCTACAACAAGCCTTTCTCATCAACACCAAATATTCCTAATCAACCTAGCGCAAACACATATTGAGGGGCATCTTCTCGTCCTCCAGATCAGGACTCCGAGTTCACACCCGGGGGCTATTATGGTAGTTACACGTGCATTTAGCAATGGTATTGAACCATCTACGCCTGTGAGAACATCAAGCATTTATCCCGGGAGCATGCCCTACGTAAAAGCAAGCGATTCTGAAGGGATGATTATTGTGCGGAGGCTGAAGCGACAGACGCCATTATTGTCACAAATATACGGGTTTCCACGTCGAGGCTGAATATGCATGTCATAGTCAGTGTCAGAAAAGTAGAGAACGGCGTTCTTTTTTTTGTGGAGGCGGTGATCTGGGTTGTGTGAGTGGTTACGACAAGAATCTGAAAGTGCAATGAAATTTATTTTATGGAAACGTGAGGTTCTGAGAGTGCAATAATATTTTACTGACTATTTACATTAAGGAAAGCAGTCAAGTGACTTGTTCAGCACCAGTACGTCGGAAATTCGAGATGAGTAGATTGATATAGGACAGGAAAGGGGGAGAAGGAGGGGGAGGGAGGATATTAAGCGATCGAACATCTAACTCATCTATCAAAGACATGCCGCAGTTTTCAATTTTTTTAATCGTCTCATTTCATCATACAACTTCAATCGAAGCTACTCCAAGCTTATTTTATACTCAAAACCTTCGTCGCCTCAACGCACCCGTTTCCTTAGCTGCTCGCGCTCCGAGGTTGACAGTGACCTTACTCTGTAGAGCAAACGACGAGATATCGAACGGCAATCTGTTCTGATCGGGCGCAGCGGCCGCTGCACCCGCTGCAGAAGTCGTCGCCGAAGTTGCTGCAGAAGTTGCCGCGGAGGTTGCCGCGGAGGTTGCTGCGGAGGTTGCTGCGGAAGTTGCTGGGGCACTCGCTGCAGAGGTTGCAGCAGAGGTCGCAGCAGAAGTCGCAGCGTCACCCGCTCCGGAACCCGCTGCAACAGTTATAGCTGATCCAGCGGCAGACGTTGTAGATGCGCCAGCGATGCCGGCAGGAGTGAGATTGGCCGAGTTCACGGGAGCAGCGGAGGATGTTGCGGCAGCGGCTGGCGGGGCGTTGGCTGGGGCTTGACCTCCCGCAACAACGGTGATGGCGGAAGCTTGGGTTTGCATGGTGGAAGGAGGAGCGGCGGCGGCGGCAGGCATAGAACCAAGCTGAAAGGGCTGGGCTTGAGGGGCAGCCATAGGGAACGATCCAGCGGGGCACATGCAAGCACAGTTACACGTTGATCCAGCTGCTTGCGCGGCGGCGGTGGATCCAGTTCCACCTCCCGCAACCACAGTCACAGCGGCTCCAGCTGCCTGGGTAGCAGAGGCTGAAGTGCCACTGTTCGCGACAACAGTTACAGCGGCGGCACCCCCTCCTTGAGCGATGGTTTGATTGCCTGCTGTTCCTGTACCTGCGAGGACGATGACACCGGCTCCAGCTTGGCTTGTCGTGGTTGCGGCAACGATGCCAGCTGGTGTCAAAGTGGCAGTATTGGCGGCGGCGGCAGCCGTGGTAGTTCCATTCGATGCGGCTTGTGCTGCCCCCTCAACAGAGACAGTAACAGTGCTGGCAACAGCTTGAGCAGCTTCTGTGACAGTCTGCTGAACAGTCTGCTGAACAGTCTGATTCTGCTGGACGGTCTTGGTCTGAATGCTCTGAACGGTTTTGTCGATCTCAATGATCTCAATGCCTTGAGCATTGCCTTGGCCTTTGCCCTTGTCATTTCCTTTCTCGCCACTCAACTTTTGGAGGATCGAGTCGACTGAATTGGCTTGCTCTCCAAGAAGTTGATTTGCGATATTAGCTCCGGCCTGTGCCTGTCCGTTTCCTTTTCCTTGGCCCTGTCCTTGCTCAGACAGAGCGCCGAGAAGTCCGGCACCTGCTTCCTTCTGTTTTTGAGATTGACCAGAAAGAAGAGCGCCAAGATCGGCCGACCCTCCTAGAGATTGACCTTGAAGCTGTATGGACTGACCGTTCACTTTTGCTGAAGCAGTCGTCGCGGGTTTTTTGCCACTTTGCTGACCACCGACCAAGTTGTTGATAAGAGCGTTTGCGTCGATGCCTTGTGTCGAGTCTCCGGGACTGTTTCCCGTGCCTTTAGCACTGAAGATTCCGGCAGCGCCTTGAGCTTGTCCTTGTTGACCGTTTCCGAGACCGTTGATGAGCGCATTGGCGTCGATGCCCTGCGGTACGTCTCCTGGACTGGGACCAGTGCCGGCAGCGTTTAAGAGTCCAGTGGCTCCTTGGATTTGTCCCTGGGATTGGCCTTGACCTTGACCCTGAGTGGCACTGCTGAGAAGCGAGTTGACGTCCACTCCCTGGGCTTGCGCGACCTTCCCAGAGAGACCACCAACATTCCCTAGATCACCAACCGCCGGAACATCCAGTCCTCCTCTTCGATGTCGCACCCGGCTAACTTCGTCCGCCACCCCATATTGCAGATCCTCGATCTTCCGTGCTACCACATTTGGCCCGATGTTGTTATTGTTGAGATTGATTGCGGGTTCGGCGATGACCTGGGGCGCATTAGCACGAGATGGAGTTATGCAAAAGGGGTAGGCGCACAGATGCTGCGAGCAACAGGGCAAAGCCCAAAGATGACTTTATTCTCTTCATTCTGTATACGACGGAAAGGAAGTAACAAGAGTATTAGTACGTGAACAGCCCAGCTGCAATTAGTTAAATGAGCGGAATAATGTCACAGACATGCAGACTCATTCAAGGACTGCACAGCAGGCTTCAGAAGAGGAGTAAGAAGAGAAGGGGGGGGCGGCGAGAAAAGCGAAAGGGAACGAGAGAAGGCGGACTAGAAGCCAAACCATTGGGATATGTGCAGACGCCTCAGGCACTTACCAGATCGCGCGACACGAACGGACCCCGCTCATTCTGTTTCTCCAAATGTGATGGGTTTCCTAGCGGCTACGTGATGCCCTGTCTCAAGGCCTGGCTTCGGAGAGGATTGAGCAGGACTGAGGGCCCATGTAACACGCTTGCAAAGGCATGATCAAGCGTACGTGGCCAAGCATGTTTTGTACGAAGGGGAGTACGCGATTCATGGGCCGCAGGCCTGTTGGAGGCGTCTTGGTGGTGGTTGAGTGTCAAAGTGGTCTGGCCAGCCGCTGCGTGGTGATGTTCTGACACGCGAGATGCAGGAGATCGACGTCTTCACACCGGTACTGTCTCACGACGCCATACGCGACTTGTGCGCCTAGACTTTATTCCCTGCCGAGAAATGCCATCCATCCGATGAATTCCATGGCAAGGCTTTGCTTACGTGATGAGAATCATGAGATGGGATGGAAAGTGGTGGTGGTGGTGGTGAGGTCAACGGGTGTTGTCTAGATGGTGCGCTAGAAGATCGCGAAGGAGAATCAAGAAGACTTGGCATCGAGACTCTGTGTGTCATCGATCGGATTCCAGTCAAAAGAACAACGCTCTTCTTGTCTTTGGCACAGTCTCGTCATTGGAGCCAGCAACACGACAAATCGAACAGTCAACTGGCCCGCCGCCGGAGCGAATGCGAACGCACATAGAGGAAGAGCTGTGCATATAATGGATTGAGGGATTCGTCGTCGGAGTACACACAGGAAGATCGATATTTACCATGGCGATCATTCACGTGCTGGATGACTACTACCTCGCCATCACGCTGCTCATCACCGTCGCCTACCAACTCTTTTTCTTCGCCATTGCCTTCTCTTTCAAGTTCGACAAGCTTACCGATTTTGCGGGCGGCACCAACTTTGTCCTTCTCGCCATTCTCACGCTGTCCTTCAGTGAGAACAGAGGCGATGCACGCAACATCGTGGTGTCCATCTTCATGATGGCGTGGGCGGCGCGTTTGTCGGGCTTTCTGCTATTCAGGATCTTGAAGACCGGTAAAGACGACCGCTTTGACGACAAGCGCGACAAGTTTTGGTCGTTCTTGGGGTTTTGGGTTTTGTAAGTTACCCGCGAAGAAATGTGTTCCGAGCTGACAGCCCAAAGCCAGATGATATGGGTCTGGACCTGCTCATTGCCTGTGACCATCCTGAACTCACCGAACGTCACGAAATTCAGACAGCCACGATTCAGCACCGCTTGTGACATTGTTGGCATCATCATGTACTTCATCGGCCTGATTATGGAAAGCGTATCCGACGTTCAGAAATTCCGCTTTCGAAGTACACACGGCAGCGACGGGGCGGTCTGCGATGTAGGATTCTTTGCTTGGACACGCCATCCGAACTACTTTGGCGAGATGCTCATACAATTTGGTATGCAACCAGAGAAATGCTGCGTGCGCGCAAGGGCTAATTATTTATGTAGGCATCTTCACAATCGCCGTGGCACCGGCCGCGAATGGCTACATATCTGGCGGCGCTTACTCGGCGCTCTATGCTTCAATACTGGGCCCATTCCTCCTGACAACACTACTCATGTTTTTGTCTGGTCTAACACTACAAGAGCGTCCCGGGGCGAAGAAGCGATACGAAAAGGGAATCAAGTGGCATGAATATGAGCGCTACCTTGAACGGACTAGCATTCTCATCCCCTTCCCTCCGCAAATGTACGAGAAAATGCCCGTTATCCTGAAGAGGACGGTATTCTTGGAGTTTCCAATGTACGTTTTCGATCCAGCGAAGCACGCGGATCACAGCAAGGCTCAGGCCACCTCGGCGGAGGAGGGGAGAATGAGGCCGAGTGACGAGCAGGGGCTGCGCTCATGAGGAAATTATCTGATACCCTTGGTTTTGAATGAATTGCGTACATATTCAGGTGGTTCGACCATCTCAAACAATCCGTACAATACGCGCGGAGATAATCAACTAGATATGGTTCAGTTCGCGCCCGGTGATACCGGCGATAAGGCTCATGACGTTACAGCGCCTCTCGCGCCTTAGCCGTTCTCCTTGCCACTCAACCTCCCATCGCCGGACCTTCCTCGCAGCGAGTCGCGTCAGCAGGTCTCCTCATTATTGTCTTCTAGTTTTAGATGTATGTTCCCAAACATAGCGCCAAGCTCGAGACGTAAACTGATAGATAGCAGTAGCAACCCCTGGGGAACACTGAACCACGACATCCAGCCATGCTTCCTACACAGACAGCCCTGAAGCAAGCCTTTTCAGGCTGTTCTGCGTTTCCGTCCCGTCGTGATCCCGTTGCCGAGGCGCCGGCGAAACGCGTCTCCAAATGGACCGCCCGGCATGACCTCTATCCTGTCTGGAGCGCTATCGACGATGCGAAGAACAAGGCTACTAAACTGAGTGATGCTGCCGTTGCCGAGTTTGACAAGGCAAGCAGTAAGGCGCAGGCGAAGACTGGCCAGATTGAATTGTACTCGGCCAACTTCTATGCTGCGTGCACCATTGGCGGCATCATGGCGTGCGGCTTGACGCATACGGCTGTGACGCCGCTGGATCTCGTGAAATGTAGACGACAGGTAGACTCGAAGATGTACACGGGCAACTTCCAGGCATGGGGCAAAATCTTCCGTGCGGAAGGCTTCCGCGGTGTCTTCACCGGTTGGGGGCCGACTTTCTGGGGATACTCCATACAGGGCGGGCTCAAGTATGGTGGCTACGAGTTCTTCAAGAAGTTCTACGGCGACCTTGTTGGCGAAGAGAACTTCTACAAGTACAAGACGGCCATCTACTTGGCAGGAAGTGCATCCGCAGAATTCATTGCCGATCTCGGTCTCTGCCCGCTCGAGGCCGTCAAGGTCCGGATGCAGACAACAAGCAAGTCCCCGATTGCTGTGTGTGAAGTTCTATTTCGCTGACAAGCCCGGCTACAGTACCTCCGTTCGCCAAGACTACGCTCGGAGGCATTACAACTGTCACCGGCAAAGAAGGGTTTGCCGGGTAAGCAATTAATAGTAGATCTGTTTCAACAGCGTAGCGTGCTGACAATTCAAGGTTATACAAAGGACTCTATCCCCTGTGGGGGCGACAGATCCCGTACACGATGATGAAGGTGGGTGACTAATAGCCGCGACCAAGAGTATGGCTGATGACACCGACCGTGCAGTTCGCTTCCTTCGAAACTATCGTCGAGATGATATACAACTACCTGCCTGGCCAGAAGAGCGATTACGGCAAGGGCGCGCAGACCGCTGTCTCCTTCACAGGCGGTTATGCAGCCGGTATTCTTTGTGCTATTGTCAGCCACCCTGCGGATGTCATGGTTTCGAAACTGAATGCTAGTCGCCTACCGGGTGAGGCTTTCGGAGCTGCGACTAGCCGGATCTACAAGGACATCGGATTCGGTGGTCTCTGGAACGGTCTCCCGGTCCGTATCGTGATGATTGGAACCCTCACGGGTCTCCAGTGGATGATGTACGTGATCTTATGGAAGATGAGACTGTTTGACCCCTTACTAACTTGTACAGTTATGACTACTTCAAGATCTTCATGGGCCTTCCCACCACAGGTGGCGCGCCACCACCACAGGAGGCGAAGTAGAACGCATCGCATGTCATGTGCACGATGGTAATGATATTGGGCGTTCAGAGCATTAGCTAGTTCATGATACCTTAGGGACCTCTCCTCTCCTCGTGAATGTTAACAGTTGATTTAGCATTTCAAAAACGTGTAGTATTCAGTGCGTCCATTCCATTCCATTGTTGCCTAGCGCAACAGCCATACTTAGTCATCCCGTGTCCCGTGTATGGCGAATCACAGCACCATCTCTTATCATACATCACTCTCACATCTTACGCAACCGTCCCACGCCTACAACAAACGAGCTTCAGTTCCCGGTTCCCAGCCATGATGTAATAGCGGAAAAGCTTGGCCATCACACGCTCAACCTATCTTTTGCTTGAAAATACGGCCAGAAGCTCGGTCGACTAATTGATTGTACGAGAAGATCACGGGAAGATCAGGGTCTCGATGCAATATTCTTCGCCGGAAGCAGGTGAAAAGCCTGCGGCGGAGGCGCGCTCACATCCCGCGCCAATGATTGTATAGGCTTTGCGTCATATGATGGCTTGCTGCCGTGGTGTTGAAGAGCAAATATAAGGCCCTGACGCTGCGGGCTACATTCCGCTTCTTTATCGCATCTCGACAACCCGTTTCACCTTTGATCCTCTACTTACCCGCCTATTGCTTTTTATGCGACATCCTGTTAGCTTTTGATAGGATAGCATAATTTGAACAACATGACTACTCCGATTCACTCAACAGGCCGTGGTGGTGAGTACAACTGGATGGCAGTTGCAAGAAACGGGCAAACTGATTGACGAATGTGGTAGGCGCCGGTAACATCGGGCCTGACAATACTGTGTATGTTTCTATTCGACCATGCACCTGGAAATCGCTGACCATCGCACAGCTACAGCGACGGCTCCATCGTCCGCGAAGGCATCGTAGGCCAAAGCGAGGGCGACTACTCGACCGGCGTACGCACCCATCTTCCCACCATCTGACATAATCTTGTTGACGTTTCTCACAGCGCGGTGGTGCTGGCAACATAGCCAAGTCTCCGCAGGTCAGGCCTGCAGATCGGGAGTCTCGTCGCTCGCAAGACTATATTCCCGAGCAAAACCTGCGCCCAGGACAAGAGAACTTCCACACCGGGGTACGTGTCTATATTTTTGATGGATAGATTGGAAAAGGTCCCTATGCAAGAGAATATGACACTGACGTGATCAACAGCGCGGTGGTGAAGGCAATGTGTACAAGGAGAAGTATGGAGGACACAGCCATTCGCCCGATCGCAAGGGCTTTGGCGAGAAGGTTAAGCATGTGCTGCATTTGGACAAGGACAAGAAACACGAGCCTTCTCCTCTTGCCAGCGAGAGCAAGTAGTAGATGTTTGGAAATGTTTTCTTGAGATACCCAGGGTGGAAGGACGGTAATGGTTTGACAGGTCGGCGTGCGCTTGGATGATACTTGGAGGTTAGTGCTGTCAATTCAACCTTCATTTCTTTAGAGCCGTCCGCAGAGGTTTACTCTCTGTATGTACCATTATCTATTCAAAGTTGAAGCACAGCCTTCATCTTTGAATGGTGTTGCTATGTATTGGTTAGGCGCAATGCGGGGCGGAGGGGTGAACGATCAATTGAACCCGACGGGGGGGGGGGGGGGGACAGTAAAACCGGCGCATCGCGTCATCCCGCACAGAAAATCCTTGAGAAGTTCTAAACCCCCAACCAACAACACAAGACCACAATAATGACGACGAACGCAGCAGATGTAGACGCGCATGTGCACTCAGACGACCCTCACCACCCGGCAAACCACATATGCACGCTGTGCGCCAAGTTCTACAACCTAGGTTGGGTACGTCCGTCCATGCTGACTAGGAATGGGGGACAGTGAATACAGTAAATGAAGCGTCAACAATAAGAAACAAAAGCTGATCGACCAATGGAGTAGGTTACAGGCACCGGTGGCGGGACTAGCATTCGACATGAAGACAAAATATACATAGCGCCCAGCGGGGTGCAGAAGGAGCTCATGAAGCCCACAGACATGTTCGTCATGGACTTCAACAGCAAGGAGTATATACGACGACCCGAGGTCCACAAGCCGTCCGCCTGCACACCACTCTTCCTCGCCGCCTTCACGCGCGGCGCCGGCTGCTGCATCCACACACACTCGCAATGGGCCGTCCTCGTCACCCTCCTCGTCGAGCGCGACTTCGGCACAGACGCATGCTTCGAGATCGAGGAGATTGAGCAGATCAAGGGCATTCCGAGAGGGAGGGGAAAGTCGGGGAACCTAGGGTACTTTGAGAGGCTGAGGATCCCAATTATTGAGAACACGGCGCGTGAAGAGGATTTGACGGAGAGTCTGGAGCAGGCCATGGAGAAGTATCCGGATACTTATGCTGTGCTTGTTAGGAGGCATGGGATGTGAGTGGCTTCCTGGGACAAATATTCGGTAACGTGTGCTGACGATGGTAGATATGTGTGGGGCGACAACGTGCACAAGGCGAAGACTCAGTGCGAGAGTATTGATTATATCCTGCAGCTTGCGGTCGAGATGAAGAAGCTCGGATTACCTTGGACGAAATGAATGTTGGAAAATGGAGGACAAGTGATTATGGCTGGCGTTGAGGCTTGTGGCTCAAAAAATGATGATACCAAAGGATTGAGATATTAAGTCTATCAACCACACTTCTACATTATTGCCGTTCAAACGCCGCTGCTCAAGAAATACTTTCTTATGGGGCCTGATGAGCACTGCTTGAAGCTAGCCTCCCCTCCCTACGACCCCTGCACTATATTACGCGGCAATGTCATGGCTTGAAAACGAACATCATCGCATAAACGACATTTTCTGGCCAGAAACATATCTGTAAAGGCTAGAAGACAGTTGACACAAGCAATCAAGGGTGTTGTGGTAAAGGGAAAATTCGTGGCCGTGATGTGATGTGATCAAGACATTATAATGAATCAAGTGAATTGAAGTTAAGTTATGGGTATCATGAAATAGAAACCTCGGCCAGTTGTCCCACGAGCTCAGGCAGGCACCGTTCCATCGTCTTGCAACCCGCTCTCGAGCTTTGCTTTCTTGTTGCGCTTCATTTGGCGCTTCGAGATATTTTCTTCTCCTGGCTGGATGACCGGCGTGCTCTCGAGACTCCCCCGCGCCTTCCTCTTCTGGTCTTTGGGCTGCGCCTTCTCTTTCTTCTGACTCTTGCCGTGCTCTTCGGCGGGCGAGGGTTTCTCACCCCCGTAGACGACATCCACGATACCTTTGAAGCTCTGCCTCTTCAGGCGCGCAAACTCAACGACGCTGCGGGCCTCTTTTGTTAGGCCGTCTTTGCCGCGCTCGGACCCGAGCCCCCATACTGATGCGAGGTTAATGATGTCGCTTGGTGCCCGTACGGCAAGAGCGTTCTTCGCTTCAGAGCTGAGAATCAGACCGCGTCCCCTCGTCACGCGGATTAGTTGGGTGGCATTGTTGATCAGGTTCCGTTTCGCAGCGGCATCGCCGAAGATGGCCGGCCCGTAACATAGCTCGATCTTGATCCCCCGCGAGATGGCAGTGCCGAGCATGGGAAATTTGAAATGCTTCTCAAATTTCTGGGTCAGGTCGATGGAGATGATGTCGATGTCGAGGGACTGGCATGCTGACTGGAGGGTCTTTTCGTCAGTGGGGCGGGCGGCAACGAGGTCGTAATTCTGCTGCAGCTGCGGGATGCGGAAGTTGGAGGCCGAGTCTGTGAGGAAGATGTTGCAGCGGCGGAGCACACGCAGGCGTGCTGGCGTGGCAAAGGGGAGGGGGTTCGGGATGGAGGCGGCCTGTGTCGGTTAGCAAGGTCACGAAATGACGTGCACGCAATTCGTCGACACCATGCGTGAACGCAATTTCGCCTCAACATCTGTGAGAGACTTACCAGATCAGGCGGAAGCCGGCCGGTGTAGGTGTGGGTGAGGGCAATCACATCGTATCCTACTGGGTTGGTGAGCATGGGACGAGGCAAGGGCGCTCAACAAATGAAGCCAGGGAAAGTATACATTCGACGAGAAAAGCCACGGTGGACTCCAACTCTTTCCCCTCCTTCTGCCAGGGCACATTCAGATCGTGAAACATGGCGACAAGCGCCAGCGAAGTTGTGCACACGAGGCGTGGTGGTGAGTATTCATTCCCGCAGCTGCGTCGGCCAGAAGACTGGGCCGGCGCAGTCACGTGCCGTGCTCACAAACACAGGCGTCCAGGTTAGCGGGCATGCAAAACAACCAAGGCCAAGCGTGACCCCTCCGGCGACTTCGATATCGTCCCCGCCGCCGCTGCAGCGACCTTCAACATCCGCCCGCCAGCGTCGTGAGGGCGATCGCAACTTCCTCCGCCGCAACGGATCCAAGGCTGCCGCTGTCGTCGGTGTTCTCGCAGTCCTCGTCGGCACCTATCTCGTCTCATTCCGCACCCCGCCATTCTCGCCAACCTCCTCACCACCACCCGTCGCATATCCCGTAAACACCACCACCCCCATCGCTTACCCGGACCGCCACGAGATGGCGCTCAACAGCAGCGGCGGCGCCACGAGCGTCGCGCGCGTGTACGCCGACGTCAACGCCAACATGCCCCGCGCCTACTGGGACTACGACAGCGTCAACATCTCCTGGGGCGTGCTCGAGAACTACGAAGTCGTGCGCAAGATCGGCCGCGGCAAGTACTCGGAGGTGTTCGAGGGCATCAACGTCGTCAACTACCAGAAGTGCGTCATCAAAGTGCTCAAGCCGGTCAAGAAGAAGAAGATAAAGCGCGAGATCAAGATCCTGCAGAACCTGTCCGGGGGCCCGAATGTTGTGTCGCTGCTCGACGTCGTGCGCGACAACCAGGTTAGTGACGGTTCCTGGGATGGCGATTGGGTACATGGCCCCTCTTGCTGTCCTCCGCTCGCGTGCCGTGTGCTGACAAGGCCTGACAACAGAGCAAGACTCCGTCGCTCATATTCGAATACGTCAACAATACCGATTTCCGCAGCTTGTACCCCAAGTTCACCGACTATGACGTGCGCTACTACATCTCGGAGCTGCTCAAGGCGCTCGACTACTGCCACAGCAAGGGCATCATGCATAGGGACGTCAAGCCGCACAACGTGATGATCGACCACGAGAAGCGCAAGGTGCGTACACAGGTCCGCGGAGTCGAAGATTGTGCTAACCATGGCAGCTCCGACTGATCGATTGGGGTCTGGCTGAGTTCTACCATGCCGGCACTGAGTACAACGTGCGCGTAGCATCCCGGTACTTCAAGGGTCCCGAGCTGCTTGTCGACTTCCAGGAGTACGACTACTCACTCGACATGTGGTCGCTGGGTGCCATGTTTGCATCCATGATCTTCAGGAGGGAGCCATTCTTCCATGGTAACAGTAATTCTGACCAGCTCGTCAAGATCGCCAAGGTGCTCGGGACGGAGGATCTCTTTGACTACCTCGACAAGTACGACATTGAGCTCGACGCACAGTACGACGACATCCTGTCCCGCTACCCGAAGAAACCGTGGCACTCATTCATCAACGCCGACAACCAGCGTTTCGTTAGCAACGACGCCATCGACTTCCTTGACAAGCTCCTGCGATACGACCATCAGGTAAGGGCTCTCGCCGTGACCCACAGAGGATGCAAGCTGACAGATACAGGAACGATTGACGGCGAAGGAAGCCCAAGCCCATCCCTACTTTGCGCCCGTTCGCCAGGCTGCCGCGCAAAACAATAATGCCGGCACATCCCATTCATGATATACCCACCCAAATAGCTTGGCCGAAATAGCAGCTGGAGCGGGATATGGGAGGGATACGGAAGAGAGGGAGCGTAATTGATATATCTCGTTCTCAGCACAATGGCCCGGCACTGCTGCAAGCCAACATGATTCACGTATTCCACACTCATCGGGCTTCGGCGCACACCTCTCTGCATTTATGTTTACACGTTTGGATTCTTAGGACGCTATGTCTGCATATGAGGCGTTGGGTACTCGTCGGATATCCACGGCAACAATACATGATTCCATTCCTTGTTCACCGTGTGATTCCTGTAGGCAGACAGCATTGTGACTGTGTATGTATGTGACTGTGAGTGTATGTAAGATGTGAATGTAAGACTTAGGTAAGACGGAACGAAAAGGATGGTACGACTAGACCAATGGGAACGTTCAAGATGGAGTGACAAGACCAATGGGAACGCCGTAGGCAGCCTGAGTCAGTCGCGCTAACAACTTTTTGCGCACGCGGTACTCCCCGTCACGTGTTGCTGTGACTCCCCAGGTGCCGGACCTACATTCAAATTACCCCGCCGCGCGCCGATGCCCCGCCCTCCGCCGTACAACTTTCTTCTCCCATCCTTGAGACGCACATTTGCCTACTCACGCCCTCCATCCAGGGCTACACACTTCACACGCACGTCGCGACGAACGCACACGTACACGACACACACCATGGCGCTCAATGCGTCAAGTCACAACGTCACTGGCGAGCCGACGGGGCCCAACACCACAGCCCCGCCAGCTCTCAGCCAAGAGACGGCCAAAGACATTGTCGAACATGCAAAGAAGGACGCTACAGGCCAATCCGCGCCGGGCACCGACGGCGGGGACAAGGACGGCGAGAAGAAGGAGAAGAGCGCAAAGGAGCTAGAGAAAGAGCGCAAGAAGGCAGAGAAGGACGCCAAGTTCCAGGCGAAGAAGGCCGCGCAGGCTGGAAAGAGTGGAGGTGGTAGCGGGGGTGCTGTCAAGGAAAAGAAGAAGAAGGCTGAGAAGGAAGAGCTGCCCGAGTACGTCGAGGAGACGCCCAAGGGCGAGAAGAAGATTCTCAAGAGCCTAGACGACAAGGAGCGGAGCGCGTACATACCCAAGGTCGTCGAGAGCGCATGGTACGACTGGTGGGAGCAGGAGGGCTTCTTCAAGCCGGAATACAACACACCCGGCTTCAAGGACGGCAAGGTCAGCGAGAAGGGCACTTTCGTCATTCCGATTCCGCCTCCGAATGTCACGGGCCAGCTACACTGCGGACACGCCCTTGCGACGACGCTACAGGATGTGTTGATTCGGTGGCACAGGCAGAGGGGCTTCACGACGTTGTACATCCCGGGCTGCGACCATGCTGGCATTGCCACACAGAGCGTCGTCGAGAAGATGCTGGCGCGGCGGGAGAACAAGACGCGATACGATCTCGGACGTGCCGCCTTCATCGAGCGGACACACGTGTGGAAGGAGGAGTACCACCAGTCCATTACCAAGGTGCTGAAGCGCATGGGCGGCAGCTTTGACTGGACTCGAGAAGCTTTCACCATGGACAAGAACCTCTCGACTGCCGTCACAGAGACCTTTGTCCGGCTGCATGAAGAGGGTCTCATCTACCGGTCAAACCGCCTCGTCCACTGGTGCACTAAGCTGAACACTGCTCTGTCCAATCTGGAGGTGGACAACAAGGAGCTGGCCGGCAGGACTTTGTTGGACGTCCCTGGATACGAGAGGAAGGTCGAGTTTGGTGTCCTCACACACTTCAAATACCCCATTGAGGGCACCGATGAACAAATCGAGATTGCCACCACACGTCCGGAGACAATGCTTGGTGATACCGGCATCGCCGTTCACCCCGCCGATGAACGTTACAAGCACCTCATTGGAAAGAAGGCAAAGCATCCCTTTATCGATCGCCTCATGCCCATCATTGCTGATGACGAGTTGGTCGACATGGCCTTCGGTACGGGAGCAGTCAAGATTACGCCTGCCCACGACTTTAATGACTTCAAGACGGGCAAGAAGCATAACCTTGACTTCATCAACATTTTGACCGACGATGGCCTGCTAAACGAGAATACCGGCGACTTTAAAGGCCAAAAGCGCTTCGATGCCAGGTACAGTGTCGTTACGAAACTCAAGGAGCTGGGACTCTTCGTCAAGACGGAAGACAACCCTATGAAGGTCCCTATCTGCTCCCGGTCAGGTGACGTCATCGAACCCATTATGAAGCCGCAGTGGTGGATGAAAATGGACAACATGGCTCAGGAGGCTATCAAGGTCGTCGAGAGCGGCGAGATCAAGATTCGTCCTGAGAACTCAGAGAAGGTCTACAAGCACTGGATGAACAACATTCAGGATTGGTGTCTGTCTAGACAGCTATGGTGGGGGCATCAGATTCCGGCATACTTTGTCACGGTCGAAGGGGAGTCAGTTGCGGCGTCTGAAGACGAACTGTGGGTTACGGGTCGGACCGAGGAAGAGGCGAGGCAGAAGGCAGAGAAGAAGTTCCCTGGCAAGAAGATCACCCTGAAGCGAGACGAGGATGTGCTCGACACCTGGTTCTCCTCTGCTCTATGGCCCTTTTCAACATTGGGCTGGCCCAACGACACCGTGGACCTCCGCTCGTTGTTCCCTACTTCCGTTCTCGAGACTGGCTGGGATATCTTGTTCTTCTGGGTTGCTAGGATGGTCATGTTCTCATTGCGTCTTACGGGCAAGGTACCTTTCAACGAAGTATATTGCCACTCCCTCATCCGAGACAGCGAAGGTCGCAAGATGAGCAAGTCGCTCGGAAATGTCGTAGATCCTGTCGACATCATGCAGGGCATCTCCTTGAAGGAGCTGAATGACAAACTCAAGCTGGGCAATCTTGATCCCCGAGAACTGAAGAGGGCGGAGCAATACCAGAAGACCGCTTTCGGACAAGGTATTCCTGAGTGCGGTGCTGACGCCTTGCGCATGGCTTTGACTGGGTACACGACTGGCGGTGGCGACATTGCGTTTGATGTTACCGTCATACACGCCTACAGGCGCTTCTGCAACAAGATTTACCAAGCTACAAAATTCTCGCTTGGGAGACTTGGAGACTTCAAACCCCGTGCAACCATCTCGAAGACCGGGAAAGAGTCTCTTCCTGAACGATGGATCCTGCACAAGCTCTCTCAGTCCTCCAAGAGCATCAACGAGCATCTTGAGAGGCGCGAGTTCTCGCTGTCAACACAGACTGCATACAAGTACTTCTATGGCTCCCTGTGCGATACGTACATCGAGAACTCGAAAGCAATCTTCGACCACGGCAGTGAGGAAGAAAAGGAGAGCGCCAAGCAGACACTTTACACCGCCATTGAGGGTGGATTGTTGATACTCCATCCTTTCATGCCATTCTTGACCGAAGAGCTTTGGCAGCGCTTGCCCCGAAGGGAAGGTGACAAGACCCGTTCCATCACCGTTGCGGCGTATCCAGAGTTCCGGGAAGATCTTATCGACTCCGCTGCAGAGGAAGAATATGAACTTCTCGTCGCCTGCTCGGAAGGCCTCCGCTCGCTCACTAGCGAGTACGTTGTCAAGGAAGGCGGTAAGACCTTCATCCAATCTGCCAAAGCAGACACCACACACACCGTCCTCTCGGGCCCAACAACGATTCCGACGATACGGTCCCTCACTGGAAAACCCGTCTCCTCGATTGAGATTCTCGCACCTTCAGATCCTGCCCCCACCGGATGTGCTGTCTTCACCGTTGGGTCGGCAGCGACCGCCTTCCTTGACATCAGAGGCCGCATTGACCTCGACAAGGGCATTAGCAAGGCGCAAGAGCGCATCAAGAAGGCGAACGAGACGGTTACGAAGCAGAAAAAGTTGATGGATGAGGAGTGGGAGGCCAAGGTCAGCGAGGCCGTCAAGGAGGCCGAGAGGGAGAAGCTGGCAGCTGCAGAGGCCGACGGTAGGAATTGGGAGAAGAGTCTGGAGCAGTTCGAGAAGTTGAAGATCTCGTAGCTTGTTCGTGGGCGAACTGTTGTCAAGCACTGCCCCTCACTCAAATAAAGGTGGCGTTGAATGAGTGCGATGTATTCCCAAAGGTGTTTCCCTTCGCGGCATGTTTTACATGTCGTGTCTATTAGAATTTCGATAGAAATCTAAAAGCATGTTTTCAAATTCTTGATTCGTTGCCCATGCTAAGGTCCGATACTACTACCTGTTTTTATTTCTAACCTGCTCGGAGACTCTGCTGTAGACGCTAGGCCAGAACGAGACTAGCTCGTGCTGGCGCCTTGGCAACCTCGCAGGCTCTATCTCTGTAGCTAGCTCGTAGATACTACAACCTCAGAATACTATAAATTTGTACACAAACTAGTGCCATTGAGAGCCTCAGCCCTCCAACTACAGCAGACTCTTCCCATACACTTCCTTGAGCTCCGGGGTATGTAGATCGACATCTTCGAGTGTGACGCACATTGACTGCCGTACGTTCGAAAAAGAAGTCCGGATCGGTACTGTATTTCTGTTGCCATCATCATCAGTTCAGTAAGTAGATAGGGTCCTCTTGGGTATCAAGGAAGGTACGAGGAAACGTTATACGTACTGTGAACTCCTCATAGCCCCCGGCCTTTTGCGCTTGCGGTGGTAGGAGCTGGTGTATGTGGATATTGAGGGAGAATACTGGAGTGTTGATATGGATTTTGGGGGTAGAAGATCGAGAAGGCTATTGGATGTATGGGATGGTGACAAGTGTGATGCTGTGACGTTGGAGGGGTCATCGGTGAAGGATATATAAAAGACTGAATACGGGAATGCGAAAGAGATTGTTGAGAGAATTGGTAATAGGATAATCCAGGGACGGAATACTAGGTGATATAAAACGGTCTTGATTGGAAGAATACTACGTGCTGAGTGCGCCTTAAGAGAGATAACTTCACCATGTCTAACTGAACTCTTTTGGCTCCGAATACTTTGTTACCCAGATTTTTGTCACTGCCCTTCAGAATCAGGCATTGTCCCAGGGGAGGGAGGGGTGTCGGCATATGGCTTTATTGACCGTTGGCAGGCTGGAGTTATCTGCAACAGTCAGACGACAAGGGTGCTTTGCAGAGGCTCGACAAAAATCTCTTTAATCTTGGGACCAGGAATACCGATCGAAATAACTCCATGGTCTCCTGTTGGTAAAAAAAATGGTAATGGTTAGACATACTCGGAAGGCCTGGAGGTTGTTTACGTCAAGGTTCAAAGCGAAAAAGATGTCCGAAGAGGTTATGATGCTCATTCCTCAACTTATCATGCCCATTTCTCGACTGCAACTACATCATTATCCTGCGAGTGTGAGAAGCGCGTTTACCTCGCGTCCATAACATGGGGTCACTACCACTTGGAATCTTATTCGATGATGAAAAAAGGCGAACGTCAGAATAAGGTGTGGTCTTGTCATCGGCGGGCCCTAATGAAGAGAAGATCATCTCCCGAGAAGAAACCCATTGGATGGTGCAGAAGCTGCACGACCTGGCCCCGAACATGGAGGGGAGAGAATTTTATTCTCCAGTCCTTCGGCCAATGATGGATGAGGCGTGCCGATGGGTTGGTGTCGAAGCATGGGTATGAGGAGCAGAAAACCACGACGCAGCTTTTAACTCGGCATTGCACGCCCTTTTCAGCCATAGGTTCTTGGCCATGAAGGCGCAGAGTTTACGTCATTCAAATGCAGTACGTAGCTGCTGCTCGTATGATCAAAGTTGAAGTTTTCGGGAGGCCCGCCCATGTGGGGTTCATATGACTGGATGTTGGGTACCATGGTAGCTTTTATGCATTTTGATCCTGAAGTTTCGGTATGTAATAGAAGGAGATAAAAAGTCAATATATGTCAATAGGAGAGGTGCTGAAGAGCGGAATAATGAACTAAGGCTGTTCAAGATATAGATACGAAGAGTGCGGGTGAGAGGACTGTGCTGACTTAGCCGCGGAGGAAAAGAAGCCAACGGCTTTCCCCCCCAAATAGGCCAACCCCAGCTCAGCCACATCCGTTTCCATCATGGAGGACGCACTGGCCACCAAGTACGTGGCTTTTGTGTTTACCTCAGTATAAGTCTCGACTTCAATAGTCAACAATTGCGCGCCATCGCTACATGCTCAAAGCCCGTATGTTGGAGTTTACACCGCCTCGTCCAAGTGATAAGGGAACCACGTACTCCACAATCGTAAGACGATCTTACGACACGGAATCTCAAGATCTAGGTAGAGGATGCCCGACGAGCGGAGCGCTTGAAGAGCCCCTCCCTCCAACTTGTGCACAGGGTGCCAGGATAGACGAGAAGGGCAAAGTTTTCGTCCGACAACGGCGGCTGGTCTTTTATCCAAGAGGCGTCATCTGGAAGCCATTGTATAAGATCGAGCATGTTCGTATAGGGCTTTCGTAAAGCAAATAAGACCCCAACTGCTGGTTAATTGTTTCAAGGATCCGGGGACCTATAAACATTGGGCCAATGAGAACTTTACTACATGTGTTTGGAACCACACTCGACCCATAAATATCTCGAATGAGCAAAATCTTGCTCTGGCGACTTAGCTTTGAAAGCATCGTGTAAGCCATGCGAAATAGATATTAGCCTTTGCGCGCTCGGCGAGGGCCGACTGCGAAGAGCAGGGGTTTGGGTGCAGTCGACGATGCCAGGATCAAGCGCACAATTACCATGAGAGTTGCTGCGCACAATGCCGGAGTTGAAGAATTGCGTCTTTGTTCAAGGCTAGGCTCGCTGTCGTCTTGCAACAACTCCCTCTTTGGGAAAATCGGGTTGCACTACAGCAGCCAGAACAGCACAAAAGCATCCACCTGTGCTTTTTTGTCAACACCAACGCAACAAAGGAGGTATAGGATGCACTAGCAACGGTTCGAGACCATCCTCGCTAGTATCGGTCAGTATACAGCTTCGCCACAGCCACCTGACCATACATGTTGCAGACTTGATCTTTTCCTCTAACCACACCAACCCGTTTTCGGCGAATCCGGCGAGGCAAGGTCCTCTACACCACAGCGGATTGGGCGCCTAGAACCACACGAGCAGTTGGAAGGACGCCTATATCGGATAAGTGTTCGCAAGGCTGCCGTGATTTGCATACCAAATTGTTTAAAAGCACCATGGGAGCCCCTTCATCCTGCTATCCTTTCACTTCCAACACTTCCCATCAGCAATCACACGAAGCTGCGAGTCTTTCCAAAACACAGTCGAGATGCTTTCAACCTCTGCTCTTGCCTCTCTTGCGGCTTTCCTCGCCGTTGCCAACGCCGCACCCGCTCTTGCCCCCCGAGATGGTACGATTGCTAGCCAGTGCACCAATGTCAAGCTCTCTCAAAACTGGCTCGTCGGCGACTGTCTCACGGGGGTCGGCACTACTCGGATTACCAGCGGAACGTCCCTGAACAGCAAGATCTCAAATGACGATGGGGCGCTCACGTGGGCTTTGTAAGTTTTGAAAGCATGTCTGATATGCCACCGACTAACCTATCCAAGGGACGGCTGGTTCTCCCAGCTCTGTGATAGCTGTCAGCTGCTTGACGGCGGTTCCAGCCTGAACTGCCAGTGCCCACCGAGCAGTGGACAGAACAAGAACACGACAATAGATCTGGGTATGTGTGGTTCTCGGGAGGGCAAGTGCACTTACTGACTTGATACAGACGAGCATATTAGCGTGTACTCCGGCCACCTCCTATCGGACCTCAATGGCACACCCGTCGTGCCTGTCATCCCCTCTATATACGACTTCCCTTCCGACGTTAGCTATGGATACGGAGGTAACGCTACCTGCGTGGAGGGTTCGGCAAACCCCGACTGGTGCGGCTCTGTCGTCCCCCTGTGCTCGGATGGAGACAAGACGGACTTCAACGAGACGGCCTTCACCTACACGACTCCCATTACCAGCTGTCTCGCTCCGAGCTTTTACTTGCCGTACGAGTTCCAGTTCGACCACCTCAAGCTGGCGGGCGCTGCTGCTTGGGAATTGACGGGCTACGCTGATGCGGAATGCACGGAGAAGGTGTAAGTAAAGCCAAGGCACGAACTGCCCAAGGGACATATGCTGACTTTGTATGTTACTGTGTAGGATTGTTTTGACGCCGGACGACTCAGGAAAGTGCAACCTCTTGCCAGAACTTGTCAGGGGCGTGACGTCGCGGCCATTGTTCAACGGCGATGTTTTTTAAGGAGCTGGCTTGATGTGCACTGTATATAATTGTAGACATTCATAATTCACTTTTCCAAATTCATTGCATGCAACTCGGGCGACTCGGGCGACTCGGGTGACTTCGGGCCTGGCGCGGATCGGACGGACAGGGTCATAAGCAGGGAACGGCCACACAGCCACACAGCTACACAGCCACACAGCCACCTCCAACAACACCAGCCCCGCGAAGTCTCTCCGCCGTTAATTAAATAATACGATCCCCGCGCGTTGCTATGCATGTCGAGCCGTAGTAGTGAGCATTATTCTCACTCATGTCGCGAACAGAAGACGACAAGCCCGGCGCACGTGTCCACGGGCCGGAGCAGTCACTGCAGACGTCACCGCAGACGTCACCGCCACCACCGCTCTCTGGCGAAGAGTGCGACCAGGCGGCGCAGTTGATACAGCGCAACTACCGCGGGTATAGGGCGCGCCGGCAGTTGCAGGGCTTCGGGCTGGATGCAAGCTCGCCATGGGCCGAGGTGCGTACTCTGGCGCTGTGACGGGGCCTTCTGACATTCGCAGGCGATAAAAGAAGGTAGCCACCTCTCCCTCCCCAAATGCCCCCCCCCTACCCACTTATGCTGAACTGGCGAAGCACGATGGCGCAACACGACCCATCCACTGTCCTCTTTTGAACCAACTCCGCGAGTACATTCCCCATGCAGCCCCCAGCAACGTTGTCAGGCAGCGAGTGACGCCGCACGGCAGAAATGGAAACGCGCAGGTGACATCGCACGGCGCGCGGGCGGTGACGACCCCATCGAATCGTCGCAAAACGAAGACGAGATGAGCTCCGAAGAGCGCCGGCAGTACAGGAAGAAGAAGATGGACCAAAAGGCCGAGCGAGAGAAGACGGCGAAGATGATGGACCTGCAGTATTTCCTGGAGATGGTCGACCAGAAACACCGCTACGGGAGCAACTTGCGCGCGTACCACGAACACTGGAGAAAATCAAACACCAAGGAGAACTTTTTCTACTGGATCGACTATGGCCAGGGCAAGGACTTTGAGCATCCGACAGTCTCGCGAGAAAGACTGGAGAAAGAGCAGGTGCGCTACCTTTCGCGCGAGGAGCGGATGCAGTACTTGGTGGAGATCGACGGCGAGGGGCGACTGTGCTGGGCCAAAAACGGGCAGCGTATCACTACGTCTCCCGAGTACAAGGACAGCATCAATGGCATTGTTCCGCTGCATGATTCGTCGCCAGCCTTTGGGCCGTTTGGGCAGCTCGATGGCGGTAAGAGCCGCCGGAGCTCAGTGTCATCCTCTAGCTCTAGCTCGAGCTCTACAGCCGGGTCGGAACATAGTGGCATCGAAGGAGAGCACTATGTGAACGAGGACCTGCAGCAGGCCAGGGGACTGGCCAAGATCAAGTATGTGTCTGCGGCTACGATTCTCAATCATCTGCTGAGGGGGTCTGTGAAGCCCAACTCCTGGATCTTTGTGAGTGGATACTCACGAGTCTGCAGAACTACGGCTGACTGAGAGCAGGTGGCAGACACTTCCTTCCGCTTATACGTGGGGATCAAGCAATCCGGTGCTTTCCAGCACAGCTCTTTTCTCCACGGTGCGCGCATTGCCGCTGCTGGCCTAATCAAGATCAAGGATGGCCAACTCCGCCGACTCTCCCCTTTGTCGGGCCACTATCGACCTCCGACGAGAAATTTCCGCGCCTTTGTCCATTCACTACGCGATAGTCAAGTGGACATGTCACGTGTCTCTATCTCAAGATCATATGCGGTGCTCGTCGGGTTAGAAGCCTATGTTAAGACCAGGCGGAAGTTCAAGAACGGCGTCCAGCACGCGTCCAACGCCGAGACGAAGATAATGCACCCGGAGCAGTACCACAAGCAAAAGCAGGAAGAGAAGGACAAGAGCAAGAGCGCCGAGCAGGAACGACGTATCCTAGCAGCCAAGGCCGAAGAAGAGGAAGCGGAGCGCAAAGAGAGGTCATGGAAATATCGGCTTTGGAAGAAAATCCGACAACGCACGACGACGCTCAGAGAAGAAGCGCAGGAACGACGGCACAGGAACACGCTCAGCCGGCCCGGACAGGATGTGGAGAGCGGTATCCCGCCGGCGGGGAAACGCGAGGAGGTTGGGGCCTCGTAAGCTGGGGACTTTGATTTTGACTTTGGGCTCGTTCAGCGTATCACTATTTGGCTGTTTCAGGTTTTTTTTGGCATGCATGGCGTTGTCTGTTTGCGAATGATATCCCGCAACCGCCTTGACCGGCTCATTCATTTCGATGGTAGCACAAGCATCTTTTTCAAAGTCTTGAGAAGAATAATAATAATCAGGACTCGGCTCGTTGTCCCGGTACGTGGTCCCGGTACTGGGGTACGCAACCATAAAGTTGGACACATGTGTAACAGCATGCACGCGTTGGACCCGTATCATCCCCACTGATGTCATCGATACACGTCGCGACCCACGGTTCGACCCAAGAGATTCATCACAATATTTATCAATCGATGTACCATCTGGGCACGTAAGCGACGTCTCCCAGGATGGCGAGGACGCGGCCTCATGCAATTGTCGCAAGCGGCATGCGAATGCCGTGTGAGTTTGCGCCATAGGTGTTCAAGAACGATAGATGTGAGGGATCGCCGGCGCTAGCGTAGTTTAAGACAGAGTAATCCCAGCACGACTTCGACATCGACGTCATCTCTCTTCGCGTCGCATCGAAAGCAGGCTGAAGGGCTGACGCTCTGATATCACGTTATGGAGTCTGATAGGTGGTCGGATGGGAAGCTTGTTTTCGATGGACGTCAACTGTGGGGGTGCGACGCCACAGTATTGATGATCGGGTCTGGAAGCCGCATCGCGATGAGAGAGAGCCAACATGGGTACATGGGTACCTCTGCCTGTAGGAGGTATCTAGATCATGTTCATGTCGAAGCAGCTAGATACAGCTGTCTCGAATCCGGACAGAATACAGATGCCAAAGTAGCTCTTCGTTCTCCCAGGCAGGCCGTCCCGCAACGCCCACAACGTTGTGGGCCATACCTAGCACCTAGTCCATCCTCACTCGCAGCATGAACTACTCTACTGTGATCCGACCTCTCCTGCTCGGGGCTAGGAGATGAAGACCAGACCCACCCTATCCCGGCCGCTACCTCATCGTCGATGCATGCCCCGCCACCTCCAGAGGTAGCTATCCGCTTGTGTCACACCAAATGGCCATGCTCCTCCCATCCTGGACCTTGCGCCCCGCTGATGCTAGCCCAGTGACGCAATGAATTGAGCATTGAGTTGCCATCCCGTCGCACACATTGCTCCCTCTCGTCAGCAAAACAGGTTATGCTCCATCCAGTGGACACTTCGCCGCAAGATCCCCCTGTTTCCCATACTGCAGAACTTACCACCGTGGTAGAAGCTTGCAACACCCTACGTCATTCTATGAGCATTCCCCTCGCCTCTCCATAAAGCTAGCCCACCCTTGCCGTCTCATTTCCCTTCATCTTATAAGACGATTCACTCGTCAATTGATATATGCCCAATAAATCTTCCAACAACTACTCCTATTACTCGTTCCCCCCTACCCCCAACCGCAACTCCCCACGCTCACAACGTTCTCCATCTTCTTCGAGCCACGCTTCACTTGGCTCCCAACGAACTTTACGAACTACACGAGAACAATTTGATCTTCAGGACGAAGACGACGAAGACGACAACATCAACAACAACACCAGCATGCCTTCCCCCGCCGCAGGAAAGGGTGATACCCCCCGCACCCCTACCAAGCTCGGACGAAAGTCCTCCAACGCCCCCAAGCTCGGCAAGAAGGACGAGTCAGATGCCCCCAGTCTGGCTCAGCGTGCATCAGACGAGACTCTGCGCGAAAGGGACGCTCCGGAGAATGTAGATGACTCCAAAGGCAAGGCGAGAGGCGCAGGCGGTGACGCACAAGGCAAAGTCTCACAAGCCGGAGACGACCTTCAGCGGGCCGAGCCGCGGCCAATTGACGACGACGATGACGACTACCTAGAAGATGACGAGAAGACGAGAATCGGGGTATCGAACGAGAGGGATGAGAAGGCCATCGAACAACCAAGACCGAGGCCGAGAAGCACCAGGCGAAAGACGCAAGACACCGAGGACGCCGCCGAAGAGACTGGCGACGATGTGACGCAGAAAGCTGGTGATGAAGGTGAAGAGACGCAGGAGAACACCGAAGACGATGCCACAGACGCCGCCAGCAATGCTCAGCGAAAAGGCTCCAGGGCCTTGAGCGGCACCCGCGGTCTCGCTAGACGAGCCACCGACCTCGCTGGCAAGGCTCCAAAGGATGCCAAAACCACTTCTCAAGGTGCTAGCCGGTCCGCCTCACGTGGAGCTCGGTCTGCTTCACGCGGAGCTCGATCCGCTTCACGGGGAGCACAAAATGTCGCCGAAGGATCACGGTCTGCCGGCAACAATGTCAAAGACTCGGTCGAAGACAACTCGGACCAGGATCTTCCAGACACCCCCAATCTGGATGTGCTCCGTGGCCTCGAAGTCAACGATGAAGGCCTTATCAACAGCAAGGACGGCAACCCCATCGGTCGCCTTGTCGAGGGTGATGCCGAAGACCTCGCCGGCTACGCGATTGGCGACAACGGCGAGATTCTCGATGATGATGGCGATCTTGTCGGACGCTGCGAACTCCTCCCCGAAGCTGCCCAGCAGCAGCTGAAGGACGCAGAGAAGAAAATGCCCCCTCTAAGCATCTTGAAGGGTCTCAAGGCCGACCGCTCTGGCCAGATCCTAAACGAGGATGGTGACTTTGTCGGCCACCTTGTTGAGGGTGACCCCACCAAGATCGAAGGTCTCGAGTTTGATGAAAACGGCGAGATCTATGACAACGAAGGCAACCTCCTGGCTCGCGCCGAACTTCACCCTGATGCCGCCGACCTCGTAGACCAAAACGAAGACGAGGAGGAGGAGGATGAGGAAGCTGAAGGCGAACGTGGTCGTACTGATGGCGTCGCCGATGGCGTCCCTGGTAGAACCACCCGTCAGGCCTCGCAGGCTGCCAACAGGGCTGAAGATACTGTCAATGGCGCTGCCGGAAGCGCCGAGGATGCCTCTGCCGACATTGAGGCAGAGCTTCCTGGTGTTGATGCCTTGGAAGGTATGGAAATCAACTCCAAGGGCGAGGTTCTTGACGATGATGGCGAAATCGTTGGAAACCTTGCCGAAGGCAACATCGACGACGTCAAAGGTCTCTCCGTCAACGACCAAGGCGAAGTTGTCGATTCCGAAGGCAACGTGCTCGGCAAGGTTGAACTCGCCGAAGGCGCAGCCGACAAGCTCAAGGAGGCTGCCGCCGGTGCTCTTGACATTCGCATCCTCGAAGGCCTCAAGGTCAACAAGAAGGGCAAGGTCCTGGATTCGGAGGGCGAGGAGGTCGGTGAGCTCAAGGATGGCGACATTAATGCGTGTGCAGGCAAGAGCATCAACGAGAAGGGCGAGGTTCTCGATAAGAACGGCAAGGTCATTGGCAAGGCTGGCGTCGTTTCTGGCGAAGCAGCTTTTGTAGCCATGAAGGAACTCAAGGAACGACTTGGCGAAGCAAGCGAAACTGGCGAAGCCGAACCTGAGATCAAGGAAGTTGAGGTTACTCCCGACATCGACACCCTCGAAGGCATGAAGGTCAACAAGAAGGGCCAAGTCTTGAACGAGGATGGAGAACCGATTGGCGAACTCTATGAGGGCAACATCGACGAGTGTGCCGGCAAGAAGCTCAACGCGAAGGGCGAAGTTCTTGACAAGGACGGCAACGTCATTGGCAAGATCCGCGCTCTTTCTCACACGGTCGAGCAAGAGGTTAGTGGAGAGGACGATGGCGAAGAGGAGGCCGAAGAGGAGGCCGAAGAGGGTGGATATGAAGACGGCAACCTTCCACCCCTCTCTATTCTCGATGGCCTCAAGGTCAACAAGTCTGGTAAACTCATCGATTCCAAGGGCACTGTTGTTGGCGAGCTCATTGAAGGAGACGCAAAGAAGCTTGCCAAGTCTGGAATCACTTCCGATGCAGAAGGGCAGTTCTGGGACAACAAGGGCAACGTCATTGGCCGTGCTCAGACCGTGCCTCAAGAGGAAGGCGAAGAGGAAGCGCCTTTTGCTGGCCTCGAGGGTCTTGTTGTGGTCAAGGGCGGCTTTGTTGAGGATGAGAACGGCAACCGTGTTGGCCTGGTCGTCGAAGGCGATGCGAAGAAGCTGGTCGGCCGTTCTGTGGATGAGGATGGAGACATCCTCGACAAGAAGGGTTCAGTCGTTGGCCACGCTGACCGCTACGATGAACCAGAGGAAGAGGAGGCTGAACCCGAATATGTTGACCTCTCTTCCCTAGAGGGCTTGACTGTCAACAAGCAGGGTAACGTCATCGGAAACGAGGGCGTGCCTGTTGCTCGCCTCGTCGAGGGCAACGCCAAGGAGATCGCTGGCAGGAAGCTTGATGGCGAAGGCCAGATCTGGAACGATTCCGGTAAGGTCATCGGCCGTGTCGAGCTCATTCCTCCGGAGGAACGTGAAGCCAAACCTGAAGGACCTTTCGCCGGCCTCCAGGGTCTCCGTGTCGTTGCCGACGGCCAGGTCGCCGATGAGGACGACAACATCGTCGGCATCATTGTCGATGGCAATGCTAAGCGCCTGGTGGGCCTGGCTGTTGATGAGGATGGCGATGTGCTCGACAAGTACGGCAACGTCAAGGGCCATGCCGAGCCGCTCGAGGATGAGGAGCAAGTTCCCGACGATCTTTCTATCCTTGACGGTCTCGCCCTTAACAAGCAGGGCTACCTCGTCGATGCCAACGGCACTCCTGTCGGTCAGCTCGTGGAAGGCAAGCTCGAAGATCTCGTTGGTCGCAAGTCAGACGGCGAAGGACAGATTCACAACGATACCGGCAAGGTGGTCGGCCGCTGTGAATTGATCCCCGAGAACCAGCGCGTCACCCGCAAGGAGGGCCCCTTCGCCGGCTTGGAAGGCCTTCGCGTCGTCAAGGACGGATTCGTCGAAGATGCCGATGGCAACCGTGTTGGTCAGATCACCGAGGGTGACCACAAGAAGCTTGTTGGTAACGCTGTCGATGAAGACGGTGATATCATTGACAAGTACGGCAATGTCAAGGGACACGCCGAGCCTTGGGAGGAAGAGGACGAGCCTGAGGCCGACCTTTCCATGCTCGCTGGCTGCACTGTCAACAAGGCCGGCAATGTCGTCAACGACTCTGGCACCATTCTAGGCCGTGTTTCTGAAGGAGACCCATCCACCATGATCGGCAAGAAGGTCGATGGCCAAGGCCAGATCTGGGACAACGCCGGTAATGTCATCGGTCGCGCTGAGCTTGTTGCTGGCGCCAACTCCGGACCTGAGGGTCCCTTCGCTGGCTTCGACAACAACCAGGTCCAGAAGGATGGCACTGTCACCACCGAAGCAGGCGACATTATCGGTCGTGTTATCGAGGGTGAAGTCGAGAAGCTCGTTGGACACACGGTCGATGAAGATGGCGACATCAATGACAAGAACGGTAATGTCATCGGTAAGGCCGAACGCTGGCAGCCCGAAGAAAAGGAGCGACGCATCAACCCCATGTCCGGCATGCACGTCAACAAGGATGGCGAGGTTCGCGACGAGAACGGCGATCTTATCGGCCGTCTCACCGCCGGTGACCTTGGCCACTGTGCCGGTCTTGAGATTGATGACAACGGATATGTCATTGACAACGACGGCAACAAGGTCGGAGAAGTCACCCTTCTTGAAAACATCCAAGAAGAGGAAGATGGAGAGTTGACCGAGGAAGAGCAGCAGAGGAAGGAGGATGCCGAGCTCGCAGACCAGATGGCAACCATCTGCCAGCAGACACTCGAGCGCATCCAGCCTGTCTGCAAGCAGATCACAGAGGTATGTTCCACTCCTTTTCCCTTTCTCATTGTACTTCAACATACTAACATGAACATAGTACATCGAGCAAGCCGACCGCACACCCCGCGACGAGCTCGACGAAGAAGAACTCGTCAACAACGTCAAGCCTCTCATCGAAGAAGCCGGCCGCATCCTCCAGGAATGCAACGGTTCGCTCCGTGGTCTCGACCCCGATGGTCGTATCGCCGCGCAAGCCAAGGGCCGCTCGCAAACCCGCGATGCCACGCCCGAGGAATACCGCCTCGCGGACCTGCTCAAGGAAATCACAACCAACGTTGTCACCACCATCGACAATGCGAAGAAGAAGATTGCCGACATGCCCCATGCCAAGAAGAAGCTCAACCCGCTCTGGTCATTGATGACGGAGCCATTGTTCCAGATCATCGCCGCCGTCGGTCTCTTGCTCACCGGTGTCCTCAACCTTGTGGGCAAGTTGCTGAACGGTCTTGGTCTCGGTGGTCTCGTCAATGGCCTACTGGGTGGCCTAGGCATCAAGAAGCTACTTAGCGGCCTAGGTCTCGGATCAGTGAGCGAGATGCTTGGTGGAGGCAAGGACAAGGAGAAGAAGAAGAAGGGAGGAGGTGTTTCAAGCATCCCCATTGTGGGAGGTTTGATGGGAGGTGGCAAGTAAACACTTGCACATGCATTCTTCCGGTGTGAGCATTGTGGATGGTTTTGCTTCTGGATAAGATTGTAATGAGTTGGAGTGTGTTATTGGGTCATGATACCATGCCCAGCTATCCTTCCATCACAGACTCTAGACGACACAAGCTGGATGATCGGGGGGTCTGAAGGCCAGTATAGTCGGAAACTGTGGTGTACGGGGAAGCTGGGTGACGGCCAAAAAAGGCGCTTCAGCTTCATTCTCATGTACCGATACGAAGGGTTTGGTTTTTGATTTTATTAGCTCGGCGTTGGTCTTTGACATGACCTTGATGTTGTATGACTAGTTTTAGTAATCCTGATATTCCCGCTTCATGATATATATATCTCTTCCGTTATTATTCATTTGATCCTTTATTCATTTGATCCTTGCATGACCCGCGCTCACACTCTCCAGCCTTTCATCTTCTCCATCCCGACAATCAATCCAACCATGATTCCCGTCCAAAGAACATACTCCAGTAGCCACGCCGTTCCATTCGGTATGCTCGATTGATGCGGGCCATCGATGCACGTGCGCCAGTCGGAAATGGCTTGTGAGAAGGCGGTATCGAAGATGGTAGAAACGACCGCGGGACAAGCCCTCTGAATCGTGGTTTCGAGATCATCGTATGCCATGATAATGGAGTGGAGATGTTGTGCGGGGGGTGGAGGTGGGGGTGG